>JAHWFP010142125.1:0-41534 GCA_023313725.1 Lithobius niger | reverse complement strand
ATCATAGTCACCTCTCTATAGGTTTTTGGTTTGGTTTTAATTTTGTTGTAATTTGTTTTATTTCGTTAGATTTGGTGTATTGATGTCACTCCTTTTTTTAAATTGTGTATTAGACTCTCAAGTACCTTTTGCTTAGAGGCCGAAACATTCTCATCTTAGTCACCACTTTATAGGTTTTTGGTTTGGTTTTAATTTTGTTGTAATTTGTTTTATTTTGTTGGTTTTGGTGTATTGATGTCACTCCTTTGAAGGGCCGAACCACTTTCAACTTGGTGGCCTATTTACCAGTTTTTGACTTTGTTTATTTTGCTTTGTTTTTACAGTTGGTTTATTTTTCGTGAATTGGACGTGAATACAATTTATTTGGCAACGTTGTTTAGATTTATCGTGTTTATAGTGTGTGTCTAGGCACGCACTTCAGTATACACGTTGTCATTGTCCGAACTTTGGCCGTCCAATGAGACACGATGCCGACATTACTAACAATGGTTATAACAATATTTTCGTACTTACGCGCCATCCCACGCCATCCGCGTTACACCCATAGGCTCAAAACCATAAAAGGTACGCAGTTCGTATCGTACTGCAGCCATTCGTCCAAATTCATAGCTCGAAACCTTCTCGTTATCTCGGTATCGATGAATAATCACCCTTTGAAAATTACCATGGGGATGAGCGGACTAGAATTAGCTAGTAGCTAGTTACACATTTGCAACGTTATTGAGGCTCAGAATTTGCATTGAAAGCAGCTTAGCTGGCATCCCTACACGAGTTAATTTTTGTCAAGTGGGTCATTGCTTTAAGCTTTTGTGCAGCATTATTATTTTTATCCAAGTACCTGACAGGTACCCAACTCTACTTCAGGATATTAGACACTGAAGCTATGGCATCGCGCTATATTTGAATTGAATTGATGTGATGTTTGTTGTGATGATTGTTGTCTACCTTAGCGCTACACACTAGCGTGTGTCTAGATATTAGTGGAAAATATTGAAAGACAGCAGAGAAATTAGGCATCGAAATTTCGGCTTTAACATGGGAGGTGTTGGTCAAACCAAGACTTTACTAATGAGAGAAGCCGCCACGTTTCCAAAAAGGGTCGGCCATTAAAAGTAGTCGTATCATTAGGGAAACGCCACCAAGGCTAATCTGATTAACCAGCTAACTTGGCCAATTGCTCTCTTCTTTAATTCCTTTGAGCCAGGAATGATTAAAATTATATGCCAATATGACGGATTGCATAAGCGTCCACACCTGCGTCATAAGCGTCCACACCTGCGTCATAGTTTTGCACAGTACCAAGTAGTCATACAACAACAATGGGGATTTGTGTACCAAGTTACTTTTTGTGAGAGCAGAGTAGTGTGATCTCAAGTGCTGTTCCAATAAGCGTGCAGTTATGTGAAATATTAGTTCGTTAGCATTGTGTACCTACAAATACTGCTTTCTGTTTTTGGATAACTGTACAGTGTACACACACACGCCTGTCAACAGAATCCAAGAAAAAGATTAAAATGACATAACTGTGTATGCGTGGAAATTGAGCATATGCACATCCAATTATTTTACTCACGCAAACTCACAGACGACAAACTGGGAAATGCTTTGGGAACTAGCGTTCATATACGGGTCTGGGCTTTCAAGGTCTTTGTATGACCCCTTCTGGAATACACGAGCCCTGTTTGGTCCCCCCACCTACTGGGTGATATTGATCGCCATGAAGCGGTACAGCGCACCTTCACCAAAAGCTTGCTTGGTTTCAAGACTCTTCAGGCCGGCTCTCGCCTTCGTAAGGCCGGACTCGAACCATTAGGATTACGTACGATCAGGGCGGAACTCATAATGACTCTTAAGGGTTATTAAATGGCTTATCACTAATCGATCTACCCTTTTTTGAGCAGGCATCCTTTTCGTCCACCAGAGGCCATTCCCGGAAGCTGCGTGTCGAGCTCACCCACCTGGACTGTCGAAAATCATTCTTTGCAGTGCGTGTAGTCCCAATTTGGAACTCGCTCTCCGAGGAGACAGTCTCTGCCACATCAGTCTCAATCTTCAAGAGATAGCTACTTGGCTGTGACTTCAACAAATTCCTTAAAATGACTTAACTGACTAACTCTTTTCATAACTCTCCCATAATACAATTTCACTTCTTCTCTATTTTCCTTTTAACGCTGGGAACGGTATTAGTGGCCTGCCCTTCCGTAACCCCACTCCCATTTTTTGCTGAGATAAAATTATTATTATTATATTACTTTTACTGAATTTTTGAAAACGACAAGCATCACAGAAATTAAATAAGAAGACAATGTACAAAGACAGCTGGTTAGTAGGTTTAATATTGGTGATATCGCTACTTTCAATGGCTGACCGTTTTGGGAAATTAAATGGCTTCTCTTACACCTGTTTTGGTTTTGGGTGAATATCAACTGTCATAGGACTTACACGAATTGTCCAGTATAACTTTACCTACCATCATCTACTTTCACTGGAAAAAAGTTTTACACATACGCATAAACCGAATTAAAGCAGAACAGTCACATACGTGTAAAATATTTTACGTAAAGTCACGCCCTTTTTAGAAAAAAAAAGACATTTCTCCATGCGACTGCAGAACACATGTAACATTACGCTTGCATTCATCTACACTTTCACTGGGAGATTGTCGATATATGCAATTTTGTTAACATGGTTAAAAAGATACACTATGAGAAATAGAGACTTCTGGGTGGCTATCAGAAATTTCGTAGGACTTTTCAGATAAATCTGTATCTTCGTTTCATCTGTAACAAGTTTGTTTTGTGGCACGGTAAAACAGTGCACCTAGGTGGGTGAAAGAAAGCCAATGCAACTGACCGATCTAATCTCTCACAATGTCAAAAGTTTAGTATAACGATCGTAGTACGTAGGGAGAAGCAACATGCCGTAAATTGTCCTATACCTACGTTTCATCATAATTTTTTAAGAAGGCCTGTTCTTTAAAAGAGAACTTGTTTTTACTGTCTTTTCTGTCTTTTTTTTTCTACTTGCATGTTCACTATTCGCATTTTGTATGCATCACTTCTTGTAATAAAACACGCCAGTATCTCAGTGAGCCTTCTCTTTGGAACAACAATGTATTCTGACAATTTAGCAGTGAAACAATATGCGCATAACACTTACGCATGTAAATTTGCTCTTTCTTGGCAATACATGCAATGGTTACAACAATGATTTTTCACTTATGCGCCACTTCAGTGCCACGTGCTGGAACCCCCATTTTAGAAAAAAAGGCTTTTCCCCAGATTGCTCTTTACCGATGTGGTGAAATTCGGAGTTGTTAACTTTCCGCAGCACGCCGTAGACTGTTTTTATACTCTATGAGAATTAACACGGGAACCGTAGTCTTACCCAGTTAACTAGTGAGCTCTAGCTAGTTAACGGTAACACAAAATCAACGTTATTGAGGCATTTTTGCTCCGTAAAGGACATGCCCATACCTTAATGTTAAGGTTTGGGCTCTATGTATCGGATTCCAACAATTTGCAAAGATTTCTACCACATGGGAATTTTCTCTCAGTAGGCTGAAGTCAACAAAATTCTTGTTACAGTTAAAAGACAAGTCTGCAAGAGAGCCGCCTTTATGCAATTTACAACAACAATATAGCTGACAACAGTTAAGCTGCCATTAAATATCGTCGACTTGGCGACGACACATTAGCGTGTGTTTAGATATAATTCAAATAAACTATCAGCACCAAGCATATTTGAATAAAAAGTAATAATGCTTAGTGCGCAAAAATGCAAAAATCTCGCAAATTTGTGTTAATTTGTATTTTTTGCACACAATGTAAGCTATAATTTTTATGACAAACGAAATCAGAACGTAACTGACGCAAGAAACAAAAATGGAACCTTTTCACTTCGCAAAACGAACCGCAAAATAACACAAAAAGATGTGAAATTTCTCCAAAACAATACTTGTTAAGGAATCTCGCCAAGGTTTTTCGCTGTTTGAAGCCTTAATATCAAGCGCCAAGTAACGCCACCGACGAAGAACTTAAACGCGATGAAATGCTTGAAAATTACTAAAGGAAAAAAAATTAATGATCCTTCGAAAGGAGAAAATAGCGAAATATTTTGCTCAGTTTTGTTCAAAATAACTAAAGGTGTTATTGGAGAACAGCTTTTACATTTTAATGCAACATGCTTCCATTTTTATTTCTCTTTCTTCAGTTTAGGTGCCTTAGGAATATTTTTGTCCTGAGTTTCGGGAGCTTACGGATACTTTTGTCCTCAATTTCGGGACCGTCGGACATTTTTGACTTCCATGTATGGACACTTGCATCATATTTCGAGATCTAAGGAACATTTTTATCCTCAATTTCATGACCTTACGGTTGCTTTAGTACTTCATCATTTGCGACACTTTTCTCATCAAATACCGGACTTTCAATTTTTTGGGGGGTTGGGGCGAGTGAGGGTCGTGCTACCCCAGCTTACCCCCTCCCTGCCTATGGTTCTGGTTTACGATACCATTTTAAAATTATACGAACCTCACTCAAACTGAAGGTCCGTGACTATATTGTTAACTGTCCTTAGCTGCCGTTGAAATCTTGTTATTGTTACTGTTTAGTATCCACAAAGTATATTGACTTATGTGCAGTTAGTTATAATAGATCGTATCAAAAACCATAACTGGTAAAGGGTTTTTCAACTGAAAACTTGATGTTTGCTACCGAAAGTAGCAATGTTCTATAGTTTTCATTTAACGTCCAAAGTATTATTCAGTGCGATTAAATTGGCATTGGACTGTTGATGTAACCCCTTTGACGGGCCGAACCAAGAGTTGACCTTGGCGGTCCCTTTTCCCAGTTTAGATTTTTGATATGATCTCACTTAGTTTTTTTTATTTGTTATTATGTACTTATTAGTAGTTGTTACCAGATTCCTGTTCAGATGTTTAGGCTACTTTGTGAGTTACTGTTAAAGTTAAATGACAAGTAAAATTATTATACCCTTCTCAATAAAACTCCTGAATTAGACTGCAGAAGTCTATAATGTGGGCCACGTCAACAACAGCTTGAGTAGCCACTTTCCCAATTAATTCAATGTCATTCTTTGAGAGGCCGACCGATTCTGAACTTGGTGCCTCGCTATCAATTGTTGGTTTTATTTTAACATTGGCCTAGTGTTTATTTTTTGTGAATTGGACACAATTTCTTTGGGAACGTAATTTAGATTTGTCGCGACACTAGGGTATGTCTAGATGCGCACGTCACCCTTGACATTCCCGTTACACCCTCAGGCTACAAACCAGAATGGGTATAACAGTTCATATTGTACTGTAGCCGCTTGTCCAATTTCGTAGCTGGAAGCCTTCCCTATATCTCTGCATCCGTGTTTTCCTTTTTGGGATTTGTCATGGTGATGAGCGGACTTAGGGTGCGTTTATACGCAACGACTCTCCTTTGCATTCTCGCAGCTAGAAGCTAGAAATTATCTGAAATTCCAACATGGCAGCGGTTTTAGCTATGCCAGCTCGCAACGGAACGAGTCAATAATTGAGTTTAAAAGCGATTGGGAAACTTGTTTCGTCAGGAAGAACTCTTTTCTAACTGTCACGAATTAGAAGACTAACAAGCATTTGCAGAAACGTTGCCGGATTTAGCTAATCCAGGAAGCGTTGTTCCCGTAGCAACGACACCTTTGCCATCGCGATTAAATTTCAGCTGCGAGAATGCAAAGACGAATCGATGGAAAAAAGCGCCCTAATGGCTAGTAGCTAGCAGCTACCTACCAACACATTTGTAACGTTACTGAGGATCAGATTTTTTAGTGAAAGCCACTTAGCTGACAATTATACTCGAGTTAATTTTTGTAAGGTGGATCAACGCTCTTGATTGCGACACAATTTTAGGTTTTGTACCGTATTATTATTTTTCCCCCAAGTACCTGAAAGGTGCCAAACTATGCTTCAGAATAACACTAACGCTATGGCGTCGCACTACTATGGTTTACGTCCTCGACAACTGAATTGATTCTTGACTGAGTGTTTATTACCCAACTTAGCGCGACACACTATGGTGTGTCTAGATTTTTTCCTTTCTTGTTTTCCTTTTTTTTTTAGAAGCAGCAGTTAGTTGTTATCTGTCATCTGCAATAGTTTATCTCTTTTGTATCTTTTGAAATGCAGGGAGAAATCAATGTTTTACCAACGCAGCGGTGGCGCACACCTCAGCCTTCATAATGTTAACCGTGCAGCAGCGGCTCTTCCTTATTACAAAAGTGCCAGCGGCGTTCGCTGGTGACTGACTTGCGCATCGTTCTCCGCCTTTTGACTTTTCCTCGCTGGCAGCTGCACAACAGGAAACTCGACCTTGCCAACAGTACGTTTGGAACTCGGTACAGTACGTCCATCTCTCCACCCGTGATCGCTTGTTATGTCAGTACTGTCTTTAGACTAACGGGCAAGCAGTTTGAAGTTTGACACCACTGCACGTCGCTGGTAATGGACACGACTGGGAACCGAATTCGTAACACGTGAGTAATTCGTTAGACGAAGGATACGAGTATTCATGCCTGAAGGGATCAAAGACCTTGGAATAGTAGTAGTATAGTCTAGTAGTATAGTAGTAGTATAGGAAGGGATGGGTCAGCAAGGAAGAGTGAGGCTGTTTACAAGTGACGTCAAGCGCGCCTCTCCATGCGTTGACGATCACAACTGACGTCACGCAAACTTGGTCGCCTCGGCGATCTGGCTAGCGAACGTATTACGGTATGTATGACCCAGTGGCGTAAATAAATAGTTTTTTTCCCGAGGGTTTTCGCTTGCGTTTACACCCCCCCCCCCCTGCTACAAAACGTACGAGCCATTTATTTGTGATGTACGATTATTTGTCTTGCTCAGCGTAACGTATGAAACCAAGAAAAAAAGCTTTAAAAAGCAACACCGAAATAATTTTTTTTTACGGATTGTTACGTTCCGCGCTTGCCCTCCGTGATCCTCCCCCCCCCACCCCTCTCTTCCCGGTGTAACGACACGGGCACGCCCGAGCCAAATTACTAGGGGGCATGGGGTGCAACTACCACCCCCCACCCCCACTCCAGTCGGAGCTATTGGGCGTAAATAGTGTTAAAAGAAAAATAGTATTATTTAAAAAAAAAAGTACTTTTGTTTACGAGAGACTGATGTTTTATTTGGTTATTTACTTATTTTCATTTTTCTTTGATGTCATGCCTATTTGCTAACGTGAAAGCAATCAATAATAATTTTGTGAAAAGTGTGCTGCATTTTTAATTGTTTCAGTTCGTAGCTGTAATAATAAATATATAACTTTTCCGTTTTTATTTTTATTTTTTCACCTTTTTGGTTGTGTACATTTTCCAAGATTTTTAAGCCTAATATATAGCTATTAAATGCGACGCATTTAGATGTAGTAGTCGATTCCTGGAGGCAGAAAGGGGCGAAAAAGTACCATTGCACCCCATTAAATAACTTCTTGGCCCAGCCGTGGCCATTAGTGTGACCCGTGTCTACTGCGAGCTAGTTATTATTTTTTGTTTGTTTTCTGCACGAGAAGATGAACAGCAAATTCAGCCAACGGGAGTGGCCAAAGTATGAAAGTCGTTTAAAGGTGAAACTCGAAACCGGTGATATTTGGGCTAAGGCATAGATTAGAATTAAGTAAACAAGACATCGCATCGTACCTCTTCTAAACCTGCTCGGGATTCTAGCAGTAGGAGCGGCTCTCTTCAGGGGTGGCGCCACAGGGTGGGGGTGGGGGCGAAGACACCCCCCCCCCGGTCGGGGAGTAACCGAGATTGTCGTCGGGGAACAGCCGGAAGACTGAATCTACTTGACAACGTACAATTCGTAAAAGTTTTGGGGAAAAAAAAGCTCAAAATAGAGTTTGCCGTTTTGTTTGTCAGTGGTCCTACTGATCTTACCTCATCACCTCCATAATTTAAGAGCTGTCTTTAGTTAATGCAGAAACGTCAACTAAATATGTACAAACCAAAACGCGTAAGGGACCGTTCATTATTTATGAATGGGGGTGGGCCGGCGAAAATGAGGGGAGGGGGGCATAAACATTTTTATATGAAGATGGAGGGGGGGGGGGCCAAAAATTTGGTTTGAAGTTGCTATCAGGAGGCGGGGGGGGGAGTCAAGAAAAAACTGCGAAAAAGGAAATGCACGGCAATTATAGAATGTTAATAAATTTATTTAGCTCAGCACATTCCGCAAGGTATGAAAGTAGGCCTAGTATATCGTCCACTCATTTCATGAAATTGAAAATTGTACTACAATTTTTTTTTTGGGGAGGGGGGCAGAAAAAAATCACTTACACCAAAGGGGAGGGTCATGAATTTTTTTTTCATACTGATGATGACAATCCGCCAGCCTACCCCCGTTGATAAATAATGAACGGTCCCTAAGGATTCTAGCTAGGTTTTCGTCGTTTGAATTCGTGATACCAATGAACTGAGCGCAAAACCGTGTATAGTAAGTGGCTAAACTAAAAATTGATTTGCTGCGTTAGAGCGTCAACCTCATGATTTAACAGGCATCTTAGTTACGAGACACGCTTGGGATGCCAACGGCTTACCAGTTATCTCTAACAGAAGAAGGCCCGATTTTAAAAGCCCAAAGGCCAACGCACTGCACGAAGTTTCTGAGGGGTCAAACGGACCCCAAACAAACGGAGCAATAGCAGCCCAGTGGTCAGAGTCCCGGCCTCCCAACCAAGCGGATGCCTACTCAAATTCAGCGTTTTTCGATGCACGATGCTCACAAATCATTGGCCAACTATGTGTTCTTGCTATGGTTATAGCCGAACGTTAGCTAAATTTGTACAGCACAAAACTTGTTAAGCTTTCCTTCCAAGTTTTCGTCAGCAGAAGACTGATAACAATTAACTCCATAAAAACCGAACAAAGAATGAAAACTGAAGACTAAGTTGGCGGTTTGATTTGCTAGTAGCCCTTTTCCTCTTAGCCCATCGCTACTGTGATTTAAAACTCTCAGATAATTCAGGAACGTCAGCTAAATATTCCGCCATTTGAAACGTAAGCAACAATACTTTTCAAACCTAATTATTCATTTTAGTTAACGTTAATTTAATAATAAAATAAAATCATCAGTTATTGATTTAATTTGTAAATAAAATGTATAAAAAAAAACCAGAATTTTGGTCACAATTAGGTTTTTACGACCTCCCATGCTGAAGAATGTTGTCAGAAAATATCCGAAATTTGCTTAACAATGTGGTGCAAACGTGTCTCAGGAAGCCGAAAATAGGCCCTCAAATAGCATAAAATGCTTCAACTGCTATATAGGGAAGCCGAAAATATGCCCTCAAATAGCATAAAATACTTCAACTGCTAGGGGAGCTAACAGTGTTCCCCCAATCCCCCAAGCTGGTTTCGTCGGGCCCTTGCTAAAATAGAACAAGTTTTTACAAAAAAAATACCCATTTTATCTGCCCCCCCCGCCCCCGGTCGGGGAATTATTGCCTCCCCCCCCCCCCTCCAATCTGCAATAATTGGCTGGCGCCACTACTGACTCTCGCATTGCGTTACCTCCGACGGTTCTACTTCGCAAGCAAAGCATGTAGAGGCGTTAGTACATGCAACTACCGCCCGGGCTTCGCGTTGGATTGGCAGAGTTACGATGCGATATCTGGTTAACTTTTTAATGTATGGCGAAGTCAACTGACCTAGTAGCATACATAATAAGGACGGCGTGATAAACTAATAGTGCACGGATGGTTTTGCTATTCGTGATGATGTTAATGCTATGGTTAGGTCTGTTGCCTTGGTCCTAATTTCACCACAAAACGACCGAAGTTCTTGGCTGCAATTTTTTTTACGTGGGACAAATCATTTCCGGATATCCGCCGATCTCAGCGAGGAAAAAAAAAAAACATGTTAAATTCGTTTCGTTATGTTGCATTCTGTAGGCCTACTCGCTTTCTTCGTGTTCATGGTTCTTATCAAAATTTTTTATTCACTGTGACTGGGGTGGTAACTGCCGTTAACTACTGTGGTGGTAAATAGCATTGAGATTGGCTGATAACTTTTATAAATTTACACTTCGTTTAACTGCCGATCCATCGAAAGGCACGTCACATGGTAAAACCATAACAATTGGTAAATATCAGCTTTCCGCACCTCATGAAGATTTATTTTCGTGAAACCCACTGTAGTACTAGCTAGCTGTACTAGCGGTAGATACTGAGCCCTTAGCTAATACGGCAAATTACCAATGTTACTAACACATTTTTTTCTAACTGGAAAGAGTCCCTAAACATGACTTGCGTTGATAAGCGCCGCAAATTTCTCCTATTGACGAGTTTCAAACTCATTTGTCGCATAGTTATTTTTCCTCGGATGCCTGAAAACAGCCCAACACAAGTGCCTATTGGTCGCCGCGCTCGTACATGTTTTATCTGGATATGACAGATGTTGATGTTGTTGCGGAATCTTGGAGGGCGGTACACTAGTGTGCCTCTTAATCTTCGCAAGAGGCAACTAAAGTGGCAAAATCTACATGCCAATAAATAGGCAATTTTTGTTATTTAAATAATCAGATAGGACGAAGTACAAATACACTACTTGTTTGTACTAGCAAAAAATAAACACGTATTATTACTTATCCAACCATATTTGCAGATGGACAAGACTATACACCAGCAACTCATCACCGACATGCGAGGCAGCCAGACAAATACGACAGTGACTATTTCAAATCAAACTATAGCATCATCATCTCTGGCTTCCACTAGCGAATCTGCACAAAATACTTCCCACACGGCATCATCCTCCGTCAACCCTCCTCATGCTAAAAATATTTTCGAAAATTGCACTTTTTCTATGAAAAACATGTATAACTAGTGTTACGCAAGCATTTTGGCCTACATACTACAGGAACATTTTTTTTAGTTTTTAAACTTAGAAAAATTAAATAATTTTATGAACTGATAGACTAACATTAGTGTTATTAGTGTTATAAGTAATAATAAGCACAAAATGACATTTAGTTTTCTTACTGTTAATTTTGAATTGGCATATACTCGAATAAAACTGCCCTCTAGCTTTTGTGGATAATACGGCTGAAAATGTTTTCAGACTCAGCCTGTAACCAGACTAAAACTAACTCAAGCTAATTAATTTGAAATAATACCCCTCATGCTACGCGCTCGGGATATAATTGCAAAATAATTACCATTCGTTAGTTTTAATGTCAGGTTCAGGCTTCGTGCGAATAATGTGTACTTCCAATGAGTAGCTTCCTTAGGTGTGGGCTACAGCAACTTTGGAGTAGTAACCTGCTGCTCCGATGTTAGCAATGATGAAATTTGTCTCAAAAATACGCACACCAAAATACCATCTGCACGACTCCCGCGATCCCTTCTGGCGGTGATACATGGCGACCATCCGAGTTTAATTTCATTTGTTACCGTATCATCATAGGAGTTGATTGTGTTTTGGTGGATAAGCAACTTGACTAAACCGGAAGTTTAAGAGCGCGGCGTCAAAGGACGTACCGCCACGCCAATCGCCACTCGCGGCCGCGCGATCGGAAATTTATACCCAACGCACTAGGTTTAATCCATCTAAACCATCTTTCAACATGGCGGAGAAAGCAGACGACGCCTAGTATAACGCCGTACTAAACTGGTATAACGGTACTAAATTAGATTTAGTAATTTATTCAATTTTTCTGCTGCTACGACATTTTAACTTGGTTAAACTTACTGTTGTCACAAGAAGATGACTCATTCTACACCGGTTTTCTTGCAAATATCATGCATTCATAAGCACCCCGTCTCGTGTTACAAAAATACGATATTTACTTCCCCAACAATCGGCGTTAAGGTTTCGTTCGACTGTCAAACTTTGTTACAAAACACAATGGCACGTAACGCCTGGCAATATAACAATCTCTTATCTTACCTACGTTTGATACATCATAAACAATGTAGTACAGGGCGTATGTCACAGAAAATTCCACCGCCTACGAGCGGATCAACCGCGAATACCTCATGGCGGCTTGGTCAGGCGGAAGTATAGCAGACGCGCTTTGTATTCTGGGTACATTCGTGAGTCACGCTTGCCATCGAAGACTACGCACTTCGGCTATGCATTTGAGCTGGGAGTTGCTTATCCATTCAAACACAAACAACTCCAATGGTATCATTCAGCCAAGTTTCTATGGCAATTCATCTGCTTGGTAAAGCAAGGAGAATACACTGGGTTTGTTTACTATTACTAAGCTATAGCCATTGTTAAACACACTGTAAGGGCACGTTTATGCAACAACTCGCGTTTGCATTCTCGCAGCTAGAAAGCTAGAAATCATCTGAAATTCCAACATGGCAGCGGTTTTAGCCATTTCGCATCGCAACGAAAACGTTGAATAATGCAAGTCCAGAAGCGACTGAGAAAATTTCGTCAGGAGGAATTCTTTATTTTACTGTCACGGATTATCCGACATAAAACATTTGCTCAAACGACGTCGGATTTAGCTAATCCATGTAGCGTTGTTACCATCGTAACGACAACTTTGCCATTGTGATTCAATTCTAGCTGCGAGAATGCAAAGGCGAGTCGTTGCGTAAATCCGCCCTTACCTTGTGTCCAATCATTAATTATAAGAGCTCCGACGAAATGTGCCATAATCCCGTATAAGGACTCCTCATAACAGCCAATGCCAACGAAATAGTCCGCATTATGACTGGCCTTGTGAGAATACAAGATACACCAATACGAACTTGAGCTTCATCAGCCCTTTATCTTGTGAGTTATTGTTTAAGTACAGAAAGTGGCAGTATTAGCCGATGGCTATTTCTTATGCGCATGTTTACTAGCAATAGGCGCCAGCATTAGACCATTAAGTTATGACACTGGCAGGCCAATTGAAGACAAATTTATTCCATCTGCTGCTAAAATTTTTCCCTACGAGTTCTCAGCACCGCATCCTACAAAGACAAAAAAATTTGCACCTTCCAACCTGCAATTATTTGTAAGCCGTCTACTATATATATTCCCTGTATCTTCTGGGTTATGGAAAAAAATTACTATTTCACTCCATGTATTAGGACAAAAATTACTTCTCATGTTTAGGATAGTTTGGCTTTCTAAGACCAATGTATTGACCAGGAAATAATTGCTAACGCAAATTAAACAAACAAAAACAAAGGAAGATAACAACGCACAATTATCGGCTATAATATGTACCACAAGTGCTTCTATGAAATCGATAATTTGTGTGTTTTAGCACGAAACTCCTTTCCATATTTAATTTCCGGCGACCGAAGGTCAAGGGAAATTTACTGGAGAAGAGTTGAGTGCTAAAACAGTTGTCCCTTGTAAAATAATGGAGTCCATTATAAAGTCTTCCATGTTGCACTATCTTTTGGAACATGAAATTATTAGAAATGACCAATTTGGTTTTCTACCTGGGCGATCAACAACCTGCCAACTGCTGACTTGCCTGATCTCTGGACCAGTGCCCTTGATCTGGGTATACCTTCGAATATCATCTATTTTGATTTTCGCAAGGCTTTCGAGTCTGTGGTGCACTCCAAACTTTTATTCAAACTGGAATACTTGGGTTTTTCTGGAAAGTTATTAGCATGGATTACTTCTTTTCTTGAGGGCAGAACACAGCGAGTGATTGTAAATGGCTCCTTCTCCCCTCCTGTGGTAATTTCTAGTGGTGTGCCGCAGGGATCTGTCCTGGGGCCAATCTTGTTTGTTAATTTCTTGAATGATCTTGACTGCAAAACCAACGACTCCCATCAATTCAAATTTGCCGATGATCTTAAGCTGGGCCGACATCTTGCGACTGGTTCAACTGACTGTTTGTTACTCTTAGATGACATTAAGCATGTGTTGGACTGGAGTAATTCGTGGCAGTTACCACTTGCCCTACACAAATGCCAAACTTTCCATGTCGGGGTCGACAAAATTAGCTTCCAGTACCTCTTGGGAGAGACCAGTTTGCCTACTGTCAGCACTATTAGGGACCTCGGTGTCTGCTTCAATTTTGATTTAAAGTCAACAAATCATTGCGACACTATTACCAAAAACGCCTTCCGCAGGCTTGCCATTGTAAATCGCTGTTTTTTGTCCGGGAGCATTCCCATTAGGGTGTGGGCTTTTCGCGTTTTTGTGAGACCACTGCTCGAATACGCAAGCCAAGTCTGGTCACCATCACTCTTGGGTGACATTGACAAGGTCGAAAGGGTACAGCGCAAATTCACAAAGAGCCTACCTGGCTTGCGAGGTTTACCATATGATGTACGTCTTGCCAGGACAGGCTTAACATCACTTGAACTTCGCAGGTTGCATGCTGACCTTCTTCTAACCTTCCGGATTGTTCGTGGCTTCTTGTCAATCGACTTGCCTTTTTTCGAATTCACACCATATAAAACGACAAGGGGACACCCGTTTAAATTGGAAATCCAATCAGCACGCCTAGAGTGTAGAAAAAATTTCTTTTCAGTCCGGGTGGTGTCAGCGTGGAACTCTTTGCCAAAAAACGTTGTTTCTGCGCATTGCCCTCAGCTCTTCAAAACCCTATTAAAGGAGGTTTGTCTTCGGAAGTTCCTAAAACGACCTGCATTTCTAAAGTAAAGCTAGGGAACAGTGTAAGTGGCACCTGCCCTTCTGGATCCCGACCACTTTTTCGTGTGTGGTTAAACCTAATTTATTATTATTATAAAACGCACAAATTGTGAATTTCATAGAAGCACGAGTGGATTTCGGTTTGAGAATTTTTGGTTTCTTTCAACAAACGATTCTCTGAAGGAATTTCGTTTTATGGTTTCGATTTCCGATTAGAATTTCGATTTACGAAGTAATTTTGATTTATGGTGTTTAGTTTTATGTGTAATGTTTACCTTTTACATTTGTTTTACGATGTTTAACTTTTATTTGGCGTAACGATAATATCCAGCATCGCATTTCATCAAGCAACCTGTAATTTCGTTCCCAGCATCGGGATTAGCATTTCGTTTTAGGCCTAACCTCATTTTTATGTTACTGAAACGCCGAATTATACGGAAAAAGCCGAGAAGCATCCTAGTGTTTCCGTAAAAAACCGACGATTCACGAAAGCAATGTCATTGACTTAATACGGGCATAACTATTCCCGAATCATGCCGTATTTCCGTAAAACCCGACGATTAACGAAGCTGACGTCATTTCCCTAATACGGGCGTAAAACAAACAGAATCCTCTAAGTGAGATATACTGTCTAGATCTGTGGTTTATTTGTCAGTGCCCATTGAAAAAAGCTTCGATCTGAAGCATAAGATACGCTGTGGTGTTATACGTAATATCCGAAGAGCTAAGGAAATTATCGATAATTTTTGTCAACTCGAGTGTTTTGGCCCCAATAACCTCACGAGTGCTATTTAGGCAGACATTAATTTCCCGAGTGCGTAGCACGAGAGAAATTATCTGCCAATAAATAGCACGAGTGAGTTTATTGGGCCGAAACACGAGTGTTGAAAAAAATTTGATAATTTCCAGTAGCTCGCGGGGTATTTAGTTAGAGAATTTCACATCATATTTTCATCCTGCCGTCCAAATATCGGCGCGGCGCGCCGAGTGGCACTACTGCCGCCAGGAATAAAATTGATATTCGCCACCGCTGAAGAGTTTTTCATTGGCGCACACCTCCAAACTTTTACTTTAAACAATTCCGTAATAATAAATTAATACATGCAGTACATAATTTTATTTTTTCTAAAATTGCAAGAGTAAATAAAAAAAAAAAACAATCAAATACGGACTGCAGTGGAGCGTAATAAATTTCAAAACGGTGTTCAGAATTTGTTGCTAGGTTACGTTGACGTTAGGCCTAACGACGCAGGCATATTAACGGGTTTTATTTCGCCACTGGCTTCTACGTGTGATTGCAGGCGTTGCTAGGTTACGGAAATGAACGACACAGTGCGTATTTCGAAAGAAAGGCCTTCCAAACTGTTACTGGTTAGGAAAATACATACTTTTATTTGAAATGAATTCAACAAACGTATCGTAACGTATAAACTGTGTAAGGGCGCGTTTACGCAACGAGATCTTCTCGCTCGCCGAAAGCTTTTTGGTAGACAACCGTTATTTATTTACGATTAATTTCCCGTTTTTATTAAATGAATGCGGTAATAGACAACAAATTAAATGTATTATAAATAACAACACGGACAAAGAACAAATTGCAACAGTCATTTTAAACATTCCTACTACATTGTTGCCATTTCACGCTATTTCCAAAATTTGCTCTTCTCGCTGAAAAAACAGCTCCTAGCAGTGATCAAACGACGGCAGAATAAATAGCAACTCGCAGCGAGAATTCAAAATCCAACATGGCATCCATTTCGGGGTTGTCGAATCGAAGACAAACCTTCGAATGCCGGTATTCAGGAATCTGTTCGTCGTCGTGTACTGCAGTAAAAATTGTTTTCTTGTTGTCATAAATCGACGCTGTCATGTTGCAAGCATCGTACGTCGTGTCGAGAGGCACGAGGAGAAAATTTGCGTCCGCGTTGTTGTCATGGTTACTACGTATAGACAACTCGAAAGCCGCATTCTCCGACAACGGCGAGAAGTAGCCAGCAGATTTAGTATTGACCAAGTAAAAACTAGTAAGCGAGAAAACTGTCCTTGCGTAAACGTGCCCTAACGTTTGAAGCGAGTGACTGCCAAAAGCGTATCAACTTCAGAAAGCGCTCGCCATGTTTTGCACGGTTTAGCATTACGCTGCGTCGACCAATGAACGCTGCAGGATATTGCCTAACTGATTTAGTTTTAAATTTAGCCAATGAACATCGACTTACAGTGATAATCACGCAGTAGCTTTTGAAAGCTACTGCGTGATGATCAAACGTAATATCCCAAGAGCTAAGGAAATTATCAGATAATTTTTTCACCTCGAGTGTTTTGGCCCCTATAAACTCACGAGTGCTATTTAGGCAGACATTAATTTCCCGAGTGCGTAGCACGAGGGAAATTATCTGCCAATAAATAGGACGAGTGAGTTTAATGGGCCAAAACACGAGTGTTGAAAAAATTTGATAATTTCCAATAGCTCGCGGGGTATTTAGTTAGAGAATTTCACGTCATATTTCAGTATTCAGCACTCTAAATTTCGTATGCAACATTTAAAAATTGTTATAAAAGTCGTGCTGCCGTCCAAATATCGGCGCGCCGATTGGCACTACGCCAGGAATAAATTGATATTTGCCGCCGCTGAAGAATTTTTCATTGGCGCACACCCCCAAACTTTTTACTTTAAACAATTCCGTAATATTAAATTAATATATGCAGTACATAATTTTATTTTTTCTAAAATTGCAAGAGTAAATAAAAAAAAAACAATCAAATACGAATTGTTTACGAATTGAATGGCTTCGCCGCCGGATTGAACGTGTGGCTGCAGGCGTTGCTAGGTTACGGAAACGAACGACACAGTGAGTATTTCGAGAGAAAGGCCTTCCGGATGGTTTTTGGTAGGAAAATACATACTTTTATTTGAAATGAATTCAACAAACTTATCGTAACGTGTCAACTGTGTAACGTTTGAAGCGAGTGACTGCCAAAAGCGTATCAACTTCTGAAAGCGCTCGCCATGTTTTGCACGGTTTAGCATTACGCTGCGTCGACCAATGAAAGCTGCAGGATATTGCCTAACTGATTTAGTTTTAAATTTAGCCAATGAACATCGACTTACAGTGATAATCACGCAGTAGCTTTTGAAAGCTACTGCGTGATTATCACCGTAAGTCGGGTGTGATTGGGCGAATTTAGTACACGATCAAGTGAGCAAATTTCTGTCAGGGAAATTCTCAGTGTAATTTGGTTTCGCTTTCGATTCGCCATGGTCTTTTCAGTAGTAATAGCCCTAGAGCTGTTTTCGCACGAAGCCTGTAACCTGACATTAAAACTAACGAATGGTAATTATTTTGCAATTATATCAATAATTGGTATAATTTCAAATTAATTAGCATGAGTTAGTTTTATTCTGGTTACAGGCTGAGTGCAAAAACATTTTAGCCATATTATCCACAAATGTTTTTTTGGAGAATATCCCAATTCAAAATAAATAATAACAAAAGGACTAAACATTCTTTGCGTTATTGATAATATTTCTAACGCAATGCTACGTTTTATAAGCTAACCAGTTTATCAGTTCATAAAATTATTTGTCTCCAACAAGAAGTTACAGACGGTGCTGCATCTGCGATTTCCTCCCTTTAAACACGCCGCATCAACTATGCATTGCTGAAATTAGCCGAGAGATGGCGCTGTGTGTGTTCCTGTACTAATTTTTAATTGTTTGCTAATAATTACCATGGTATCGAAAAACTAAAAGACTATTACGGTAAAAATAAAAATTATTTATGCCAATAGATCGCCGAAGAAAAATTATAATATACTAGCCTAAAAAATTATGAAGTGCTATGTTAAAATACGAAAATCATAATGAACACGTTGAGTTTTCTTGCTGGTATATATGTGAGTCAAAAGCCGCAATCATTAACTAGCAGCTGGCGTCTGTTTTAAGCTTAGCTCGGTAAGTTGCGCATGCGCACAACGAAAAGGTACTGGAGTATAATCACCCTGATTGTACACCGGGGTATAATCGGGTGATTATACCACACTAGGTCGATTACACCCTGCTCCTATACCTTCCACCATGATAGCAAGCGGGATATACTCAAAGTCGACCATGGTCTCGTTTGGCAGAAAGAAAAGGAAAATTCTCGGCATCATTATAAATGGTGCTATCCGTAGCATGTCAGTGTACTACCGTAATTAATCCCTCTAGCAAGGAATGGTAAAGCTACTCAGAAATTAACTCTGTCGCTCTGTCCAACACAATAATATAATGGTTGATGTGCATAATAACAATGGCGGTATAACAAGTGGTTATTTCATGTCCTGAAATTCCTACATGCTGTTTATTTTGGAGTTTTGGACTTTGACGCATTCAAAGTGCAGATTAAATACGATATACGCATCTTGGCTACTTTACGATGTTACATTGAATGCTTTTTTTTTTCTCTTTTTGTTCTAGATACTGCCTGGATTAGTAACCACTAGAAAAGCAAAATGTCAACAGGATCTCCGGACAACATGCACCTTGCAAACCCAGACAGCCACGTCAACATTTTTAACTTTAAAGAATGTGAAAAAACTTACACAGGAAATGAAAACAGGACAAGCCCTTTGCTTATTGGTGATGTAAGAATATCGTGCAGTTGTGAGGAATGTGGGCAACAATTTCGTCAGGTATGGCACCTTCAAAAGCACCGTGCTGTATGTTCAAGGCAAAAACCTGAATACTGCACTGATAGTTTTCTTCAGTCTGGCTTGCTCAACTCGGCATCTCTGAAGACAACTGAAAGTAAAGGTTTTCCATGTCAAGTTTGCAACAAGACTTTAAAGAGCAACGAAACATTAAAGCAACATGTACTTACGCATGGAACACGCAATTCATATAAGTGTGATAAATGTAGCATGCGATTTAAAACTTCTCAGCGCTTATATATTCACAGAAAGAGGTACCACACTGAAATGTATCCAAGACAGCCAAAGAAAAGCAATATGAAGACACCAACTACACAACACGCAACAACTGAGACCAACGATGAACGTTCATTCACTTGTGGTGAATGTGGAAAAGTATTTGCATCAAAACGAAAGAGGTCAATTCACACGCGAACCCACACTAGAGATTATTCCTTCAAATGCAGTGAATGCGGTAATGCATTTGCTACAAAGAGTAATCTTGACATCCATACGTTCACTCATACTGGAAACTATCCATTCACCTGCGACTATCCTAAATGTAATTACAAGTGTGCAACGAAAGTCAATTTAAATAGCCACAAATGTAGCAAACATACTGGAGAAAAGCCGTTTGCATGTGATCAGCCAAATTGTACTCATAAGTACACCACACATTACAGGTTAACATATCACAAACAAACTAAGCATACTGATAACCTTACTGGTTGTGGTAAAACTTATAATAAACAGACAAATAGTAATGTTCAGACGATTAAACGTACTCCAAAGTATCGATTTAAATATGATCAACCGAGACATAACTACACGTTTCACTCAAGAACTCAGTTAAAAAATGACAAACGTAGTAAACACACGGGTGACTTGCCATATTTTTGTAACGACTGTGGAAAATGGTTTGCCTCTCCTTGCACTATAAAACATGACACCCTTAAACATTTTGGCATTTACCCATACTCGTGTGAAATTTGCGATCGAAAATTCCTGTACAAAACTAAGTTCATGCTCCACCAGCAAAGACACGCTGAAAATCGCCCATACAAAAACATCAATGGCAAAAGTAAAAATGCCACAAATCTACAGATTAAATGCCAAAATGCAAGGAAATCTAAAAAATACCCACATTATTGCCAAATTTGCAACAAGAAATTCAAATCTAAAAGAGGAATGTCGTGCCATTCTCTGATTCATAGAAAAGTGCAACCTTTTAAATGCACTATTTGTCACAAAAGTTATGAGTCGCAGGCTGATCTAAAAAATCACACCCTTGTTAACCACGACGACGTTCCTGAAAACTGCACGTACCAAAGAAAGGTAGTACGTGTGGCACAGCCAGCAAAGAGTTTTCCTGAACGGGCAATAGATTCAGTCAGTGATGAATCAAGTCAAGTAGGTTTTAAACCATTTGATGATAGTGCCAGGTGTAAGGCCATTAACAGGCATGTGGGACCTGAACACCGTGAAAAACCTAAGTCGTATACCAGTACTTTATCTTATATCGATGTACCTACACATCTTCATGATGCAAACAATACGTCCCGTTTGGTGAACCAAAGTAATCCCGAAAACTTCCAACCCATAACAGAACCAAATGACTTGGCTAACATCCACTTGCAGAGAGCACCAGAAAACCTATCGCCTTCAGCTGCTGAAAAAATTGCTGCATTGATAAAACAAACAAAAACGACTCACCAGCAAAGCAATAATTCTGCACTGCAAACAAATGAATCAGAAAAATTCAAATCGCAGGTAAATCCGTTACCTGACAGTGGAAACAGTCCTACAGGTTTAATAAAACAAACAGATGATCAAACCACCTTGACCGTAGCAGATCTAATTCACTTGCACGATATGAACTTGCAGACGTTAACTCCATTTTGTCATAGCGCGGAAAGCAGTACCGGGATTGTAAAATTAACTGAACGCCCAAAGTTCCAATTACTTAAATCCGATTCATGGGTATCAGATAATTTTTCTGATTCAGAAAGGGGTACCACTCTTGAAGAAGAAATGGACCAACGAAACATTCAATCTCTATCGGACCCAAATGATTTGGAAAACATCAACACGCAGGTAACTCAAGCAAATCCATCACCAGTGATCAACACATGTAAGACAAGTTCCGTGAAACAAACCAAAGATGAAACCAAACATTCTGTGGCAGAACTAATTCGTTTGTACGACATGAACTTGGGGACACGATCAACTCCACCATTTCCTAGGATAGAAAGTAATCCAGGGAGTAAAAAAAGTCAAACTGAACTACAAACTTCCCAAACTGACTTTGGTGACACCTGTTTACTTACGTCACAAACAAACTTCCGAATTTCGAATGAAGAAAGTATCACAAATTTAAAAGAATGCGGTGACCAACAAAAACTTCATTCCAAACTAGAAGAAAGTGACCTAAAAAGAATCGACTTAGAAACATCACGAAAGCACCCATCCCAAACTAACGCAGAAAATAACTCCAGATTTGAAAGGCAGATTCACGACCGGGACTTACAATCTGTTGTTGAAGTAACTCATTCGGATAGTGACTCGTACTTACCGGATACCACTAAAAAAACGATCTCTCGTTTTAAAGAGGACACTCATAACCAGAACGTTCAATCTGTAGTCGAAGTAATAGATTTGGATAATGACGATTTACAAACATCACTAAAATATTCAGAACCTACTTATGCAGAACACTTGCAGTATGACAATGTCCTACCTACTATCAACTCAAAGCAATCCCACTTAAACACACACAATAGAAATTCAGCTCGTAACAATGCAGAAACCAGATCACATTTAATGAAGCAAGTGAGCAAAGAAAAATTACAGCCCATAATTCCACTTAGTGACTTCAGTAAAGTAAGTTTAAACTTATCACAGAAAAAATTGTTGAAATCAAATTTGCTAACTCAACCTCATTGCCAGAAAACCAACTTCGTACTAAAGCAAATGAAGGTAGGTAACACCGGTTTACAACCAGAGACTGCTGCAGTAGAAAGTAGCTCCAGCTTGGTAAAAAACAGCAACTTAAGAAAAATGCGTACAAGGAAAGGTGAAGATTACTTCAGCGTATTACAAACATCAGACGTTAAGCTTAAAAAAATAGTTCGTACTACAAATAGTATGAAATCGGCCTTCCAAATTAATAAAACACCACAAGCCGTAGAGAAACTAGTTCACTGCACCAGTGACGTGCAAACAACTGCAGCAAAACATGTTTTTATGCCCGACATGGATGCTCGTTTGGAGCAACAAGCCAGCTTAAAAATTGCCCGGATAATTCTGGAGAGAATAGATGCAACTGCCCTATTTAGCCGGACGACTACTAAAAATATCAAGGCCAATGCAGATACGTCAGCTGAATTGACTGAACAATTATTCTCTAATCAGCCGCAGAAACCACACAACCCTAAATTTCACACCAAACCTGCAATGAATCAGCCAAGTGACAAAAAGAAGCTCCGATTTCGACATAAGAAGGGTGCAATGCAGTCAAAGGAGAAAACACCTTTCTGTGGTGAATGTGGTCGATCCTTCATCAATCGGAGAAGTCTCTACGTTCATAACTTTAAACATAACGGAAAGTATCCATTTGGATGTGATCAACCCAATTGTTCTTTCAAATGCCATGCAAGGCCCATACTGGAAAATCACAAACGGAGCAAGCACACTGGTGAGAGGCCTTATATTTGTAAGAAATGTGGAAAAAGCTTTACTACCACTCATGGACTTAACAAACACTCACTTCGCCACAACAAAGCTCGTGCTTACGAATAATATTCAAGTTGTCGCACACCAGTTACTTCTAGTACTTCTCTAATTAATGCACTAAACAGTTACTACTGAACGATATTTGTTTGGGTGATGCTTGGTGTAAAAAAATAGAATAAATTAAATTTTCAACAATTCTGTATCATTTTAGGCTTATCCTGAACATAGTGACGAGGAAATTATTAGTTCGAAGTGATTTCTGCTAAATACACCTTTCCTTATGTAATACGAGGGGATTTATTTAAATAAGATATTGCACACGCAAAGCAACTGAAAGTTTAAGGGTTGCTAAACAAACGTGCCTAAACTTCCTTCAAGAGCAAGGCTGATTATACATATATGTATATATGCACAAACACACAACACACACATTTTTTTTCCAGTTGTTTGATTTCTTCTTGAATGTAGCATGTTGTATGGAATAATTTGTGTCTATTTTAAAGCCTGAATTTGTACAGCCACTGTCAGTTAAAAATTGAACAAAAATTGAACAGCTTCATCGATTAATCGTATCAGTTCAGTGGCACGATGAAATAACCTACCAATTTTGAAAGATGTTTGTTGTTGGGTGGTGTATTTAATGGAGCACTAGCTGTAAAAAGTAATGCATAAAACTGCCTAGCAGCGTAACCAACACACCCGCTGTCCACATTTCACTTATCTTGACTGTGCAAAGTTAACATGGTGATAATGTTCTGGCATGAAGTCACTCATCCCTGATTTGCTATGTTTGTTGTGACTAAGCATGAGCAAAATAATTGAAAATTGTTTGATTTATGTGCATTGTATCTGCTTCTTGTCAGGGGGACTGTTCGAGGTTATACATTTTTTTATATGTATGTATTTACATTACCAGGAAAAAATCCAATATTCCACCTCAAACTATAACTTTACTGTGTTATTTTGGAATTTCAGAATTTCAGAATGTACTTCTGCACAAAAAACTGACGAAACAATTCTTATTCTTCAGAATTAGGTAATTCTTCACTTGAATACTCTGCTTCATCATGCAGTTTTAATTTTCATGCGAATTAAACCCAACGTAACTAACACTGTGTCTAGCAGTTTCCTACATCCACCTTCACCCGGGGGCCTGGATCTGAAGTGCACGCAGCAGGTTTGATCTGACCTTCCGGAGGTGTTGTTGGTGGTTTTGATGCTAGATGTTGTTACGTGCCGTGGTTTTAATGCTAAATGTTGCCACGTGTTGTGGTTTTAATGTTAGATGTCGCCACGTATCATGTTGGTTTTTTTTTTTTACATTTGGACTGGTTGTCATAATTATCGCCTATCCCTGTTAAGCATTATGATTGTATATACCCCCAGTACCAACACTTCAAACTTAACTTTTAGTTTTTACGTCCTCCACCTATCTATAATTTTTATTTTCTAAACTGAAATATTTATTTTTAGGTAAAACAATATTGTACTAAAACCAATGTAAATCAGTGTTTTTATCCTTAGGTTAGTTTTGCTTCGTATAACCTTTTTTATGTTTTTTTTTGCTGATAACCATGTTGCCGTCTTAAATTCTAGTCTTTTTTAAGTTTTTGGTTTAACACCTCCTGCTAGGTGCTTGCAATGTTTGTAAGCGCACATGTTTTCTTCGTTCGTTCTGTAACTGTGATCTTATCTTGCTGTATGAAATAATGTATTAAAAATTAGGAATATAAAAGCATTCTGGCCGTTTGAGACATTTTTGGACTGCGATCGTGCTACATTGTCCCAAAGTCAAAAAAATAAAACGTGTCCCCTTACGTTTTTGTTAGTTTAGTAAAGGGATGGGATTCTAGGACAACGAGTCTTGCCACGTTGGTCTAAATAAAAATTATAAAACTTTTCTGCTTCCTTTTTTGTTTTAGCAATGATATTTTTTGACGAGTCATGTCATATTATTCCAAAGATGAAAATGTAAAACGATTATTACAAGCTTAGGTTTTTTTCCTTTTTAGTAAAGTGATCTGTGATAAATTTCCTAAAACTAGCAGATGCATTTTTACCATATAATACATTTTGCCAGACATTAAAGACTGTATCTATGTTGATTTAAAATAATTTTAGGATGTTCCTGTCCAAACTTCATTTGCGTACACTCATTCGTATGTGATAATGGAAGTTCAATAAACTCTTAAGGTAAATCGCAATTTCCCTAGTTTTTTAACATACTCTCTGGCTTTTTCTTGTCATCTGACAACTTATTGGCTGTAATACCACAAGAACTTCTATGACATTGATTATTGTCGTGTTGTAATCAATAGAAACCATGCCAGGAAATTAGTTGCATCTTCTTATTTAATTAATTTGAGTTGCTATTTCTTTTATTTACGTATTTACAGGTTACATGTTGCAAGCGGGTGAGCGCCCCAAGCCGACGAACCTTGTATTTATAGTCTGCCCCGAACCAAAATTTCCGGTCGCACCGGACAAGCAGCGCAACTCAAATCCACCACATACACTTTCCCCTTAAGCGAAAACTTCATTCTAGATTAAACACAGATAACCAAAACTAAATAAACTGAAATGCTTAAAGAGAAATCAACATCACTGTATACAATCCACTAACCAACAATATTCATACGTACAATAAATAAATCAAATTAACAACTATTTATACTGCCCAGCTTGATATTTACAAAAATGTACATATGTACAACCTGGCAAAGGTAGCATATTTATAGATTCAGACGTTTTACAGGTTTAATCAACCTTTTGGGACGGGACGCAACTAACTGAGTTGCAGTAGCTGAAGATGACGTTGAACTACCAACCGACTCATTTCTAGCTAATGGTTTCGAAATTACCAGTGGAGAAATTTCTGAAGTGTCAACTATTGATGAAGCATTAGCCTCTATTATTTCAGAATCACCTGTTCCCTCCTGAGCAATCTCTAGACTTGGTGCACTTATAGGAATATGCACAATGCTTGCTGGTACATTGTGATAGTAAACTGATACTCCCAGCATTCCTAACCAATATATCGGAACCACCAACTACACATTCTCGAAAGTGATTCCTATTTCGTCTGAAGACATGGCCATCACACAACTGAGCCAAATAATTGGAGTTATCCACCCTATTTAACACATTGCCCTTCAACCAACGTGGGCCACTGGCAACATTTTTTACCCGAACTGACGTGCTAGGCTGAAAATCAACTAATGTAACACTAGGCTTACTCAACAGTTGTTGTGAATTCTGAATTGTCAGATGCAGAATGGGAAAACAATATGTCAAACAATGTGGTAACCTTCCTGTTAAACATCGATTACGAAGGACAATAACCTGTTAACAGCGTGTGGTGTGTTTTGATAATGGGAAAAAAATGATAATTTCACCTGGATTCTTTTGAATGTTAAGCTTTCTGTATGCAGACTTAAATGTTTGAGCAGACTTAAATCAATTGCTGGTAGGATAGCACGGAATTGTGAGAATTTGAACAACACTTAAACTTTTAAGATAAACTTTGTATTGACCAGAGATATAAATGCCGGACCATTTTCAAAAACCAATGTATGAGGAAGCCCATAAATTGCAATTACCTTCCTTAACTCATTAATAACAACCTGTCTACCAACAAAAAGTAATATTTACCATGCAGTGGCCCTGCAAAATCTAAATGCAAACGACTCCAAGGAGAACTAGCAGCAAGCCTTTGCACGGAAACTTTGATTTCAGGTGCAGGAGAATTAGACTGACATAAAGAACAACCTTTAACCAGATTCTCCAGGTTCCTTGTCTAAACCTACCCACCAAATATCTCCGAGACAAAGCCTTCATGCGGACAATTCCAGTATGAAGTAGTAAATTCAACAAACTCTGCCTGCCCTTTTCAGGAATAACAACCCTACTACCCCACAAAATACAATCACCTTGAACACTTATTTCATTTTGTTTAGCTTTGAAAGGCAGTATTACTGGTTCCGCACTTTCATTAGGCCATTCAGTCAATAAAAACCTTTATACCTTGGATAACACAGGACCAAGAAGCAACCTGTGAAGCAGTTGAAGGAATGTTCTCGCCAGAAACTTGAAAAAATGCAATTGGAATATCTGGTACCGAACTTCGACAATCAGGTAACGGTAAAAGACTCAAAACATCGGCATTGGCATTATCCCATCCTTTGCGATACACAATGCTTTAGTCATAAGCTGCTAACGTCAGTGCCCAACAAACAACTCTCGGTGTCGAATTGACAGGAATGGATTTTTTTCTCGTCAAAAATACCGACCAATGATTTGTGATCAGTAACCAGAAAAAAATTGGCTGCGTACAGATAATAATTAAACTTTTTCACTGCAGAAAATTAAAGCCAAGACCTCTTTATCCAATTGTCAATTATTTTTTCATGACTTTTTAAAGTACGGGAAGCAAATGCTACTGGTTGCTCGCTACCATGTGGCATACCATGAGACAAAACTGAACCTGCATCATATGGTGACACATCACATTGGACCAGTACAGGCTTGTTTACATCAAAATGAACTAGACATGCATCTGAAGCTAAACTATTACTGCATTCTCTGAATGCAGCCTCTTGAGCAGAATACTACTGCCACTTGACATCCTTGCGCAAGAGCAGATACAATGGCTGTAACATGGTTGACAAGTTAGGAATAAATCTAGCACAATACATCACCAAACCAACAAAAGATTTTAACTCCAATACATTTGCGGGATGTGGTGCATTCTTAATAGCATGTAACTTTGACTCAGAAGGATGAATTCCTGGCAAATCTATGACAAAACCCATAAAGTCAACCGTAGTTTGCATGAACTGACACTTATCTAAATTTCCAGTTAAATTACTGTCTTGAAGAGCTTTAAGAGCCACATCTAAATTTGTAAGATCATGAGCATCATCTTTACCAGTTAAGACCAAGTCATTTTGAAAAACAGCAGGCATTGGAACAAGAGCAAACAACTTTTCCATTTCTCCGGTGAAATATGGCAGGTGCCACAGAAATACCTTCTGGCATGATATTAGACACTTACAATCCTTTACACATGTTTATAGTAGTGAGCCTTTTAGCACCTTCACTCAAACCAACCTGAATGTAATCATAACGTAAGTCAATTTTAGTAAACTTTTGTACACCCACCAACTTATTAAACAATTCTTCCACAGTGGGAAGAGGAAGTTTATTAGGGATAATAACCCTGTTAACCTTATAATCCCCACATATCCTAATGCCACCATAAATTTTATTCACTATAATAATTGGTGATGCCCATGAAGACGTACGAACGGTTGTTAAGACTTCTTCCTTTTCTAACCTATCAAATTCATTATTAACTTTCTGTTTTAAGGCAAAAGGAACTGACCTGGGTCAGAAGAAAACACGTTTAACTTGCTTTTCAACAATGAAATCCACTGCAACACCATTTAATGTGCCATACTCAGGTCTAAAAATCTGTTTGTATGTCTTTATTAAATCCTGTAAGCTAGATCCCACCTTAGTGTCAAGGTTATGCACGTTAATGGATTCATTTGAAAAAAACAAGCATGTATCTAATTTCTATCAAAAAGTTTTGGACCGCACCCGACTGCAACATACAGCGGTAGGATTATAACCACATTCTTATACTTAACGTCGACCATGGCAACACCACGCAGTGGAATTACATCCCGCTTGTACGTACGCAAAACAACTCCAGTTGGCAACACTTAAGGTTTAAATGTAGCATTTACAAACAAGGCTTAAATTTAGACTCAATGATAAGCGCCACACCTGCACCTGTGTCATGCTTCAAGGTAGTTGGTACAACATTTACACAAACTGAGACATACATAGGATTTGCATCAGATTGAATTGTAAACATGTTGTACTCACCAGTTTCCATTTCATTTGTGCTTCAACAAAAATTCTCAAAGCGAATCCCATTTGTGTTTCTATGTAATGTATAAGTTGAGCGTTTTAGCACTAAACTCCTTTCCAGATTTAATTTCCCGAGACCGAAGGTCGACTCAACTTATACATTACATAGAAGCACGAATGGGATTCGCTTTGAGAATTTTTGTTTTTCTTTCCACAAAACGATTCTCCGAAGTAATTTCGTTTTACGGTTTTGGTTTCGATTCACCATGGTCTTTTCAGTAGTAATAGCCCTAGATTTTTTGTGGATAATATGCCTAATGTTTTCGCACGAAGCCTCTAACCTGGCATTAAAACTAACGAATGATAATTATTTTGCAATTATATCCCGAGCGCGTTGCACGAGGGGTATAATTTCAAATTAATTTGCATGAGTTAGTTTTAGGTTGGTTACAGGCTTAGTGCGAAAACATTTTCAGCATTTGTGCATTTTCAGCATTTTCACAAATACTAGAGGGCTGTTTTACTGGAGTATATCCCAATTCAAAGTAAATAATAACAAAAAGATTAAACACATTATCTGTATTTACTAATATTTATAACGAGTTGCTACGTTTTATTAGCGTACCAATCTATCAGTTCATAAAATTATTTGTCTCCAACGAGAAGTTGTAGGTGATGCTGCTGTCAGCGACTTCCTTCTGTTAAACATACCGCATCAGCCACGTATTGGTGCTATGTGTTCCTATACTTATTTTTAATAGTTTGATAATAATTTCCATGGGATCGAAAAACTAAAAGAATAATGCGATAAAAATTTAAATTATTTATGCCAATAGTTCTCCCAAAAAAATTATAAGATACTAATCAAAAAAATTATAAACTGTGATGTTAAAATACGAAAATCATAATGAAAACGTCGAGTTTTCCTCCTGGTATATATATGCGTCAAAAGCCACCCACATTAACTGGCAGTTGGCATCTGTTTTAAGCTTAGCTCCACAAGTTGAGCATGCAACGAAAAGGAAGAAGTGGTGTTATTGAGGAAGAACGGTATTACCGAAGAAGCGGTGACGTTATCACCGTGAAGGAGTTTCGTGCTAAAACACACAAATTATCGATTTCATAGAAGCACTCGTGGCATTATAGCCGATAATTTTTGTTTTCTTTCAGCAAAACGAGGACGATGGCCGACTTACACTGAAAAGACCGCGGCAAATCGAAAACGAAACCGAATTACACTGAGTATCTCCCTCGGTTTTTGTTAGCCAATGGGAAAAGCATATTTTTGACTGATCAGCCAACCACAGCCCGCTTATTCTGATCAGCACTGTGAAGGATCTACCAAGAGGCGCATTATCAGTAAGCTGCACTTGTGCAAACTCGATAATCAACTAGTTGGCACAACACAAAACCGGAATCGCATACTTAAACGTGTCAAAAAAGGCTTAATATTAACGGTTTCGTAAAGAATGAGAAGCTAAATTAAGTATGTGAAACAGTTTTTAGGTTGTGTTACGTTTGTTTTGTTTTTGATGGGACGTCGATTGCTACAACCACTTCTGTTTCTGACTGGTGCTAACTAATGAGACCGCAAAGAGAAGAATTTTTTTAACATGGCGATAGAATTGGTAGTTAGGCCCGATTCGTTTATTGCAGCTGTAGGTAACGCATTACATGATAATAAACATGGTTCACAGGCGCTATACAATGTACTTACACGTCCGCAATGCATCTTCACTCCAGGCATTGCCACTCGAACTTATTTTAAGCGTTTTTAAAGCAAGGCCGTATTCGTTTCCATGGCAACCAAGACAGCCAGCAACAGACTGACTAGACTGGACGCTGCTTAGATGGCGGGTTTCCGACAGTGCAGCAGCAAACATATTTGTGATTAGATAAATACATAATAATAAATGACGAATATGGATGTAAAAACGTATAGATAATTTAACTGCTACGTAAACATTTAGGATAAGTTTACTAATGCGTAAATTAAATATTTTTTGTGGCATTCTGTGTTCGTTTCTACGGAGATGCAACCTGCTAAGGTCTATTTACTAAAGCGTATTTAAAAATAACGAAACTGAAACTATGAAAGTGACAGAGCGGCTATTTCACGTAATCCTCAACTAATAGACTCGCTAACAAATTAATAAAAGCACAACAACTTTAATACAAAATGCAGAAATTCTTACATACGCCCATAAATATTTGTAATTCATTTATAAATAAACTGATAAAGTAATTCTCGGTAGATTCTCTAATTAAATACCCCTTCTGCTGCGTGTAGTAATCGATCTTTTTGGAGCACTCAAGTTTTTGCTTCATTAAGCTCATTCGTGCTTGAGTTGGCCATAAGTTTCCTTGTCACTTCGTGACTTGGGATCTTAATAATTAGCCAACACCAGCACTCACGAGTTTAATAGGAGCAAAAACATTCGTTCTCCAAAAAATTATCGATAACTACCCTTGCACTCGGGATATTACCTATGATAATTCCCCTGCTAATCGAAAGTGAAACCTTAAAACGAAATCACTTTGCAGAATTGTTTTGCGGAAACAAAAACAAAAATTCTCTAACAGAATTCTACTTGTGCTTCTATGAAATATAAAATTTGTGCGTTTTAGCACAACTCCTTTCCAACAAATTAAATCTGGTAATACCCCTCCTCCTCGATAACACCCTCTCTTCCTCTACTTTCCACCATGGTAGTAAGCGGGATGTACTCAGTGTAATTAGGTTTCGTTTTCGATTCACTATGGTGTTTTCAGTTATAATACCACGAGTGCTTGTATTAAATCGACAATTTGGGTGTTTTAGCACGAAACTCCTTTCCAATTTTAATTTCCCGAGACCGAAGGTCGAGGGAAATTTGTTGGAAAGGAGTTGAGTGCTAAAACACCCAAATTATACATTTAATACAAGCACGAGTGGAATTCGGTTGAGAATTTTTGTTTTCTTTTCCCTAAACGATTTCTGAAGGAATTTCGTGTTAGGTATTCGGTTTCGATTTACGATCTCGATTTAGACATACGAAGTAATTTTGATTTACGGTGTTTAGTTTTGTTTATAATGTTTACCTTTTATGTTTTGTTGACGATGTTTAACTCTTATCTGGCGTAGCGTTACCATCAACCCTCGCATTTCATCAATCAACCTGTCATTTCGTTCGCTATGGCATTGGCATTTCGTATTAGGCCTAACCTATGTTGTTGATACACGAAATGAAAAGTAAAAGCCAAAGACCTTGGAATAGTAGAAGTAAAAGCAGCTTCGTGCTTCCGGAAAAACCCGACGATTAACGAAGCTGACGTCATTCCACCATTTCATTTCATTTCATTAACCAACCTGTATTTTCGTTCGCTTTGACAATGGCATTTCATATTAGGCCTAACATAATTTCTATGTTGTTGGTACGTCAAATTAAGTGTATCTTAACCGAGAAGTAGCTTTGTGGTGTTTCCGTAAAAACCCGACGATTAACGAAGCTGACGTCATTTCCCTAATAAGGGCATAAAACAAAGCAGGTATCCTCTAAGTGAGATATACTGTATAGATCTGTGGTTCGTTTGTCAGCGCGCATTCAGAAAAGCTTCGATCTGTATAATTACTGAAGGAGAGGGTCCGCTGTCGGTTTCGGTTTCGATGAGCCGGGGTCTTCCCAGTGTAATCCGACCATGGTCCTCATTTAGTGAAAAGAAAACGTAAAATCTCAGTCACCAACAAAAACCAAAAAGGTGTGTTTCAACTAGCGAGTAGTTTTTAACGAAATTAGTTAATAATTATGAAATATCTCATCGTTCAATCTTTGCTGAACGTTAAAATACATATTATTAAAACAAAACTACAAATTCTTACCCGATTACCCAAGACAAGAGTACTGAAGTCGTTGCATCGAAACCAAAACAATGGCATGCTTTACGATGATCGCTTGTGGCGGTGCTCTCCGTCTGATAACAAACGTTACGATTTTCGACCAGTCGCATTGTCGATTGTACTGTCAGGTTAATGCACTTTAAAACAATTTCACAACTGAAGCGGTCCACTGACGTTTGATGATGAGTACTCGTTTGTTTGTTAGTCCAATTTTGTGTTGATTCATCAGCAAAATCAAAAGCCAATGAGATGCAAGAATCAGTAAAATTGCGCGAAATGGGAGCAGAGACGTCAGACGCGTTTGAAGCAGCTCCCAAAATCTCTGTCGGTTTCTCGCGGTAACGCGTAATAGTAAGTGGGTCCACCCTATCAAAGCTACGTATAATCCAAGCTCCCTGGTTGATACACCAAATGAAACGTATAAGCAGCTTCGTGTTTCCGGAAAAACCCGACGATAAACGAAGCTGACGTAATTCCACCATCGCATTTCATTAACCAACCTGTAATTTCGTTCGCTTTGGCATTGGCATTTCATATTAGGTCTAACGTCATTTTTATGTTGTTGATACGCCAAATTAAACGAATTTTACCCGAGAAGCAGCATCTTTGTGGTGTTTCCGTAAAAATCCGATGATTAACGAAGCTGACGTCATTTCCCTAATAAAGGCATAAAACAAACCACCATCCTCTAAGTGACATAAACTGTATGGATCTGTGGTTTGTTTGTCAGCGTTCATTAAGAAAAGCTTCGATCTGTATAATTACTGAAGGAGTAGGTCCGCTGTCGGTTTCGGTTTTGATGAGCCGGGGTCTTCCCTAGTGTAATCCGACCATGGTCTTCATTTAGTGAAAAGAAAACGAAAATTCTCATTGTAACTCACCGTGGAGCTTGTTGGTCGTGTTGCAGAAAAAAAACTAAAATTCTCGATTAAGTAAGTCCCTTGTCCCTACATACCTTGTTTGGTGTTGGGTGTTGGGATTGAGCACTTGACAGGACTGGTAGTAGCCATTCTGAACACTCGGCTGTGCTTGCTCACTGTGTTTGGGGATCCCGGGGGCACCTCACAGAGTTTGTTTCATGCACTTGGGCTGTAGTTATTTTTCAATCTGGTTGGTGGTGGGTTTCCATTCAGCTGGAATGATGCTGAAATGATCTTACCATGAATTGTTGAACCCACCCCTGGACTTCAGGTGAATATAAAGAAACAACAGTATGATTATTGAAATATATTTTCAAAAGCAATGGAACAACCTTCTCCTTCTACTAAAAAGTACAGCAGTGATGGTGAAAGTTTCCCATGAAACGAACCAAAGTTACTGTAGATAAACCTTATTGCTTTATTGCTGTTTTGATCATTTAAATCGTGGTCATCGTGGCTGAGTTGTGAGAGAGCTCAGCCTGGTTGCTGGAGGTTTGCGGATCTGGTCGAACCCCTGGAAAGGGGACCTTGGCAAAGTCCCCGCCAGGACTGCCGGCCAGGGTAGCGTGAGAGGCTACCATGCTCCTTCAGCGGCTATGGGAACTATTCTGGCAAATTCTGGACAATCTTTTGGCCCCTACGATGATCGGAGGTTTCCCGGATCGAATCCCCGGGTTGGCACCTCCCTTTACCAGATATTTCTTCTTCTCTAAAAAGTCTGGTTAAGTCGGCTGACTTAAGGCTCAAAGAAATTAAATTAAAAAAAAAAAAAAAAAAAAGTTCACTATGAACACTAGCTACACCTACCTATCAATACATTAACACGAAATCAGCAATGTTGATGACAATTCTTTTCCGTAAAGGTCACGTTCCCACACCTTTAATGTTAAGGTTTTCTACGATTAGTAAAGAATTCTGCTACAGTGGATTTTTCCGTATTTGCTGATTTTACCCAATATTTCTCGGATATCTACCTTTTTTACAACTACAATGTGCTCTGACAATTATTTTTAAAGAGGTCGTTACCAATTCTGAAGTTCCAATTTTTAATTTCTGGTAAGAATAGTCTTTTGGGGTTGGAAGACAAATTGGCCTATACCTATTTCATTGAAGTTATGTTGCAGGCAACACATTGTGCCTGAAGTAGTGCGGAAATTCGAAAACTGTATTGCAACTATATGTGCTGGGATTGTCATCCAAACCAATTGCTTAATCGTTACAAGCTTAATTGTTTCAGTACCTAATTATCAAAATAACCTATGAAGGTCTTTTCGTGGCTTATTGATATCTCTGTCGTTTACGGGACACCCTTTTTGAAAACTTGGTGGCTTCTCTTAAGTTTATGTATCATTATTGATTTGGGGTAGAATTTTCCGCTATACGCTATATTACTATACCACGAGCCAAGGCGTCATGAGTCAACCACTGACGAACGAGAATGGCGGATATTTGGCAGTCTGAGTGCACTAGCCCAGTCACGTGATACGTGCGTCACGGCAAACATCCGTGGCGCGTGGTTTAACAACTGGAAAGTTAAAGGGACATTCCTCCCAGCGCCATTTTTCTTGATCCTCCACATCAAGTACGACCCCAACGTTCTATTTACTTACCGTTAGTCAATCCCTAGCTAAAAATCCGTTGTAAAAGATGGTTTCTAAGGAGATTTTCTGTTGAATATTGGGAACTACATTTACTGCATCATGCAAGTAAATGATCCTTTGCGCGCTTACAATAACCTTATGTACTAATTCGCTAATAGTTATCATGAGATCACTAAAGATCACCTAAGAAAAATTATAAGACACTAGCCTAAAAAATTATAAAGTGAGATGTTAAAATCCGAAAACCATTCCGGTTTGCGCCGACACAATTTTTGGATTCAGGCTGTTCCGTCTACTATACCCAATGCCAACTGAGATAGTAACGGCGTTCCTCGCTGCGAGGAATGCAGCTACTATCTTAGTTGGCCTTGTATTACTACGTGGAGCCTCGCGAAATGGTGTGATGATAGCATGCGCATGTGGCGATCGGCGCGTGGCTGTTATAAGGCAGGCGGAATGTGAGAGGCAAGGTCCATGTTTTACAATATCACCATTATCAACATAGTTATGGTTTAATGCTGGATGAAGCTACATTTAGCCACATCCACCCAAAACCAAAACTGGTGTAAAAAGCCGCCAAGTTTCCCAAAAGGATCGGCCTTTGAAGGTAGTGATATCATTCAACCAGGGAAAGGCCGCCGAGGTTAATCCTATTAGCCAAGTTAATCGCACCAGCTAATAGTTCGAAAGTTAAATGGAAACTAGAACATTGATACTCGCGGTATTATTCGGTGCGATTAAATTGGCTAATAGGAGTAACCCTGGCGGCCTTTCCCTGGTTGAATAAATATCACTACCTTCAAAGGCCGATCTTTTTAGGGAAACTTGGCGGCTTTGTACACCAGTTTTGGTTTTGAGTGGATATCACAACTTTCATAGGAAAGTGAACGTACAAAGAATACAACGTGTTTATCCCTGCACCTTTCCCTTACTTTTTCAAGATTTCGGCTGCATTAGGATTTATTCGCGACATGATAAGATATCCTTGCAGTTGCTTGTAGTTCATAGACACATGTACCTTAGGACTGTGAACATACAAAAAGTCAGCGTACCGTCTTTTATTTCGTTCTACCTTTTTTTGAGGAATTTTATGTCTGTAAATAATTAACCCTTACATCAGCAAAATTGAGAATTTTTTTCATTAACAAAAGGTCTGACTGTCTTGTCTTGATCTATACATTTTTTCTTGAGGAATTTTATGTCTGTAAATAATTAGCCGTTACATCAGCCAAATTGAGAATTTTTCCGTAAGCTTTCTTTCTTCACATTTTGTCATGCAGAAATCCCTGAAGTTCAGTTACTAACACATCAGACCGGAAAGCGCATGGAGTAAGTAGTGTTGCGTAATCATCATCTAACGTGCATCTCTATTCTCACGCAATGTATAACAACGTTATTACTTATTATTTTGAACTTCGTTCGAGTTCTACTAGTCCAGTCAAATTAGCTTTTTTGCGGGAACAAATTCCCTTTAAGCTGGTGCATAACCCCCTAAACTTCGTACTACCCGACATATTAAAACTCCCCAACATTCCGAGTTGAGTTTTCGCCACCATCTTGAAAAAACGGCCAAAAGTCACTTCCGGTTTAGGGTTTTTGTCCATTATCTCGTCTCCCGTTAACTTCACGGCAATAATAAATAGAACCAAAGTTGTAGAACATAAAATTTCCGACAAAATTTATTTCTGGTGAAAATTTTCAAAAACCAATAGTTTTACGAGAAATTATTGGTTTAATTGTACACAGCCAAAATCGCATGTTTGCGTTTTTCTCTCATCACGGTTTTAAATTGTACACAGCGACGTAAGGATTAGATTTACGTCAAATGTGCCCAATAGGAATTAAAGAAAATAAATATAGCTAACGAACGCCGCAAACCGCATCCGTTTATCTTAAATAGTTGGCAAGTTATCGCGATTTCTGTTTCTAATCGCGTATACAATGAAACTTTTTTTTTAACAATAGACGATGGGCCTTCAGAGAATTATAGTTCGAAACAATCATTTTGCGTGCATTGTTGCGTGTAGCCTAAAAAAACTAGCATTGTTATAACAGGTTAATTGTACTGTGGTCGTAACTCTGATTTCCTGTCATTTCCTGTCCTGATTTATTGGGAGTGGCGCATAATGGCGTAGTACTGTACCAATGTTTTAAAACAATCCTGATTTGAATTTTAGTTTCTGGGGCCGATGTCAATGCTTTCTGGTTTTCAGCAAATTACCGCTGCTAGAATACCAACCATAGTGAATGAAGCCCAGCTTTGATAGCCAGCTTTAACTAACCAAATGCACTTATTTGGTTAGCAAATATGGCAAGCTACCTTTTAATCTGGTATTTCTTCCTTTAGTCCGGTAAGTCATGGGTTTGACCTGAAATATTGTAACATAGCAATTCTGTCACAATAGGTCTCAAAAATACGTTTTATGAAACATATCCGAAATGATACACTCTAGCCACCGGAACATTGCTTAAGCATGTCTAATTCGGACTATTAGAGAGCTCGTATAAGAGCATTTTGAAATCGAAAATCACAATACGGTTTTACGCCTGGGCCATTACCACTTCATCTTTATACAGCTGTAGGATGGTTCCTACTAAGCTATACAATTTCGGTTAGGATAGTTGGAAAGAAGAGATTCATAACTTTCAGAAATACTAAGCATGTCTAATTCGGACAATTAGAGAGCTGGTAAGAGCATGTTGAAATCGAAAAATCACAATACTATTTTGCTGCTGCGCCATTACCACTTCATCTTTAAACAGCTGAAGGAAGGTCCCTATCTAAGCTACACGATTTCGGTTAAGATTGTTGGAAAGAAGAGATCCACACTTTTCAGAACATACTAAGCATGTCGATTTCGGAGAATTAGAGAGCTCGTAGCATTTTGAAATCGAAAACCACAATACGGTTTTACGCCTGGGCCATTACCACTTCATCTTTAAACAGCTGTAGGATGGTTCCTACTAAGCTATACAATTTCGGTTAGGATTGTTGGAAAGAAAAGATCCATACCTTTCAGAAATACTAAGCATGTCTAATCCGGACAATTAGAGAGCTGGTAAGAGCATTTTAAAATCGAAAAATCACAATACTATTTTCTGCTGCGCCATTATCACTTCATCTTTAAACAGCTGAAGGAAGGTCCCTATCTAAGCTACACAATTTCGGTTAAGATTGTTGGAAAGAAGAGATCCACACCTTTCAGAACACTAAGCGTGTCGATTTCGGAGAATTAGAGAGCTCGTAAGAGCACTTTGAAGTCGAAAATCACAATACGGTTTTACGCCTGGGCCACTACCACTTTATCTTTAAACGGCTGTAGGATGGTCCCTATCTAAGCTAAACAATTTTAGCCAAAATTGGTGGAAAGAAGAGATTTCCACCTTTCCGATTATCCTAAGCATGTCCAATTCTGACTATTAGAGAGCTCGTAACAGCACTTTGAAGATGAAGTGGTAATGGCGCAGCCGCAAAAACGTATTGTAATTTTTTTATTTCAAAGTGCTCCCATGAGCTCTCTAATTGTCCGAATTACACATGCTTAGGATATTCAGAAAGGTGGGGGTCTCTACTTTCCAACAATCCTAACCAAAATTGTATAACTTAGATCGGTACTCCGAGCTCTTTCTATCCTATTCGGAATGTTGGGGAATTTTAGTACGTTGGTTAGTATGACGTATAGCGGTTATGTACCAATTTTCAGCTTAATGGGAATTTATTCCTGCAAACGCCTAATTTTAGGCTAATTTGACTGGACTATACTTTTAGTTCGTCCAGGCAGTTACAATAAATCTAAGAACAAGGGTTCATTGTCTAAGCCATTGTTGATTAAATCTTTGGCTGCAACATAGAAAAGAAACGAAATTTAAATTTTTTGGTTCGTAATTTCAGAGCCCTCCCACGCATTTATCCTGACATGTACAAGCCCCAAACCAACAAAAGGACAATGTTCAGATCACCATGCATTCGCGTGTAAACTTTAAGCTATGTATGCCTTCCCAATTTTTCACTACCCATGAGCAGTGAGTCTATGGGATTTAAAATGGGGCCAGCGTTATAGTTACTAGCTAGTAGTCAGTAACATAAAAACAAGGTTATTGACGCATCTTTCTTTCTGTCTATGAATGGTGGACACTCAACCTTTAACTTTTATTTATTTTTCATCCCTGTACCTTCCTCTTACATTTACCACAATTTGAAAGCTTTCTGTCGCATTGGGATTTACCCTCAACATGGCAAAATATGCTTTTGTAGTTGCTTACAGTTAACAGACACATGTTTGCTAGTGAGGCCGCCTTTTTCTCATTAACAATCAATTTATTAACAATTGGATGTCTACAATGGGATGATCTAGACTAGCGTGTGTCTAGATCAAAATTATCACTTACTTTTGATTGTTTATTTTTCGTCTTCTGCTATATAGTCGTGCTGCGTCCTCGGGGTGGAGAAAAGTCCTCACGTTTCTGAAGTACGTTTTGGGTGTTTCCAACTTGTACAAGCAGTGACAAAAGCACTTTCACAAGTAATTGAGTACGGTATCTAAAGCCATGAAGTGCATATTAGTTAAAAATCACAATGTTTGATCAAGTAAAAAATGTGTTCAAAACACCGCCACTAAATCTATAGCATGCATGCAAGTCAAGAAAGCCCAAGTTAACCTACATCCTAATGACTTTAGGGATCTGAACTTTTAAATTTTAAATGTAGCATGTATGTACAATTCCGGTAAAAAAAAAAAAACGCCTTCGTTATACGGAAGAAGTTGCAGGATTAATTATTGTGACTCTGAATGAAAATTTTGATATATCGAAAACTACTGGACTGAATTGAATGAAATAAAAATTGGGTTGCTTATTATGACATCAGCTATATTTCTATACGTATTACATGTAATGGTGAGTAACCAACTATAATTGGCCGAGCGAGCAACACGAGTTGATAACTAATAATATGTCTAATAAATTACTGGATTTAGACACACGCCAGTGTGTTGCCGCTAAGTAACAGTAGATCATCCCATTGTAGATATCCGATTGTTAAAAACTGATTGTTAATGATAAAAAGGCGGCTCACTAGCAGACATGTGTCTGTTAACTGTAAGCAACTGAAAGCATATTTTGGCATGTTGAGGATAAATCCCAATGCGACAGAAATGTTTCAAATTGTGGAAAATGTAAGGGGAAGGGTCAGAGATTAAGCAAAACTAAAATTTAAAGGATGAGTGTACACCAATCATAGAGAAAAAGATGCGTCAATAACGTTGTTTTTTATGTTACTGTCTACCTAGTTAGCTAATAAGATTTTTCCCATTTTAAATCCCATAGACTTTTTGCTCATGGCTAGCGCAAAATTTAGAAGGCCTACGTACCTGAACTTTTGCACACGTATGCATAGTGATCTGAGGATGGTCCTTTTGTTGGTTTGGGGGTTGTAGGGGTCAGAACAAATGCGTGGGAGGGTTTTGAAATTCGCCACGGGCTTCGTTTTTTTTTCCAAGTTGCAACCAAATATTTTAAGCAACAATGGCTTGAACAATCAAGACTGGTCCTTAGATTTATTGTAAAAGCCTGGACGAACTAAAAACTGAACTGTAACGAAGGACAAAATAAAGAAACATTAACGTCGCCGTGGATGGCGTAAGAATAAACGATGCGCGTTAGATGATGGTTACGCTACAATACGAGCATACACGAGCTAATATGTTTTTTGTTAATAACCCAAAAATCAATTGCTTCGCATTCTGCTGTTTTAGTAACAGCGACCTTCGGGGGTTTCTGCATGACTAAATGTGAACGAAATCTTGAAAAATTAAGAGGAAGGTGAAGGGCTAAATAAAAAAACTGAAGGGGATGCGCTGATTGAGTGAGCGAAGCGAACGAAATCAGCGATTGTTAGTCAGTGTGTGCAAAAATGGGATTGAAGCATTTTAAACAGACGGTGTAACCTTATGTACGTTCACAGTCGTATGAAAGTTGTGATATCCACCCAAAACCAAAACTGGTAGAAAAACCCGCCAAATTTCCAAAAACGATCGGCCTTTGAAGGTAGTGATATCATTCCACCAGGGAAAGGCCGCCAAGGTTAATCCTATTAGCCAAGTTAATCGCACCGAATAATACTTTGGACGTTAAATGAAAACTTGAAGATTGCTACCGCTAGTAGCAATCGTCTAGTTTTTATTTAACTTTCGAACTATTAGTAGGTGCGATTAACTTGGCTAATGGGATTAACCTTGACGGCCTTTCCCT
>JAHWFP010142124.1:13416-33101 GCA_023313725.1 Lithobius niger | reverse complement strand
CCATGGTTGGGTTGATTTGTAATGCTAAGAATGGCTTGTGTGCCAAATTTCATGCTTTTAGCTCGATCTGCAATGCATGTTTCAACTTGGGGAAAGATAAGATCTGGAGTTAAGAAGACCGTTCCGAAAGCATAGCGTGAAGGGACGATCTAAGGACCTCTGAGAGGGCCCGGGCTGGCCCGCTACACACTCACTTCCGGACCCTAACTCTCATTTAGTACAGTTCAAAACCAGATACTTGCATATTTAGACGCTAAATAAGTAATCAGTGAATTCAAAGTTTACCCAACAATTCTTCTAAAATCGTGTGGTTAAAATTTGGAACGGACTGTCAGTATAGGTCAAGCACCATCCCTAAATATTCTTTAAAATGACATTGTCTAAACAGAAACCATTTTTAACAAAACATGTCAGATATACATAACTTTTAATTGTAATTATGAGGCTTGGTCTTGACCCTTTCTCGTCCTGTTGTGAAACATTTTTTTTTCTTCGTAACGAAAATGAAAAATTAAAATTAAATTAAAATTAATTTAAATTAAATTGTAACATTACAAATTTTGTTTTGTGGTTAACTTGTTACAGAGTTGGCTGTACTTTTTATTCTGATCCACCCTTCAGTTTTAGGAAAAGTCCCGGTTGTGGGTGCTGCTAACTCGTCACCACAGGAGGAGTCTGATCGATAACGGAGACCACGAGCTGGACGTCATCCATTGCTCGAGCCACGCCCAAAGGTGATACGAACGACAGAGCCGTTACGGTTATTCAAGAATTACACGATTCGAGATGTGTCCTTCCGCCTGTCATCGTCAACCAATAGCCAACGATCACTTGTGAACTACTTGTCAACCAATGTCGGGGGCGGAGGCGTATCCTTCAACTTAACCACTAACCACCCACTTTAGCCTAGCGTCTCAAGAAAACCCGTCAACACGTTACCGTTACCGCTTATCATAACTGCCTCTCCAACTTATGTATTTTTAACGTGTTATTTGCGTGCGCTAACTAATCAAAGATGCAAGCCCACCTACTCGCAAAGCCACTTTTGAAGAAGAAAGCAAAATAAAAAATGATATTCTACACTCAACCTATATTCATGTATTTTCCATGAGCGAGGTACATGGACGTATACATATACATAGGTCGCGCATACGCGCTCGTGCTCAGAAAGGCACCGACTATATCATTAGCCGATTAGGACATTATTTTTCTTGGTCACAAGGCATCAATTTTGTAACAGCGGCCCCAAGCATAACGTAAATTACCCAATACTGCTGTCAAGTGGTTGCTCGCTCTGCGTGACGTTTTAAATATTTAAAATAGCGACAAATATTCACGAAGGCAAGCGACCGACAGCCCCAAAAAATGCGAATGAGCACAACTACCTAAAACACTTACCACAACGCAACGATCCTATTTCCTACCATGTTAAACCTATTTCACTACGCCCGAATGCTGATGCAATAAGTCCGCTCCTAAAATACTGAAGCGTAAGGGTCACCAAAGTCGACAAAAGCGAGTGAAGCGTAAGCGCACACGAAAGTCGACAAAACGTCTCACGACAGGACATTTTGTCGAAACCTGTCTCTGCAGACGTCTCCTAAACCGTAGGAATAAGCTGAGTGCCACACACCGGATGCGACGTTGTCGCGAGACATCTTTAAGCATCTCACGACAAAAAAGCGAAGCTCCTTCTAGTTTCGTGTGACGGGGGTCTCTCCTCCAGATGCGACGTCCCGAGACGTTTCGTCTTACGACTATTTGTCGATTTTGGTGTGCGGCCACCCTTAAGCCCTGACCAGACTGGCTGCTCGCGGCTGCACCACGACGCGGAATGGTGCAAGAAAGACCGTAAAAATCGATCGATAAACGCAACACCAACCATACTATTGCAGCAATTTTGATCTTGTAGGCACATAGTAACGCATCGTTTCGCACGAAATGATCTTCTTTCTGTCTGGGTAGGGCTTAACGCCACTTTTGATACAAGTGTCATAATCGGGTCGGATTGATCGCGGATCTGGCCGATCAGTTTGAGAAAGTGTTCAAAGAATCCCCTGCTGTAGCAACAGTTTTCCCAGTGGCTTTCGACGACCATTTACTGGCTACTTCATTCCGAGCTGGCAGACTGAAATGGCACAATGCTGAAATTCAGCTCGCTGGTGCGTCGACAGATTTTTGCGATGCGATGCAATGTGAATGCATAAATTCACCGGTCACCGGCAGAGCTCGAGTGTCAATTTGTTCAACTTATGTTAAACTGCACTTAAACCAGATTACCAGGCAACCGATCCCTACCCACTCCACTTGCTCGCTAGCAGCAGCGAAGTAAATTCACAATTACTATTAAAAAACTCTTAAGCGTATAAGCCTTAAAAAACTTCCTTTAAAGTCCTAAAGGAACAGATATTAGAAAACGACATGTAAGCCATCAGCGTCGCACTAATACGTGTAAAAGAATCTCCAGCGACCAAAAAAAAAAAAAATAACCTGGAGTACTGCATTTAGTAGGTAACTTCTTGAATAAAACAAAAAGTGCGATCGTGTGTTGCCTTTTGTTCATAACGGTACCTGTAAGATACTTCCTGCCGTGCAAAAATCAATCCCTCGCTTTAGTATAGTATTCCTTCAATCCCATTTCGCATTTTTGTGTGCCTTATTAAACAAACTGGTTGATGATTTCCTACAGAAATATAGTTTCCATCAGAGCGTTATTACAGCCAAGCACAGGATCTCCTGCCCATTTTCTGATCGCTTTCCATGAGGCTCCGGGCGGTGGAGGGGAGGAGGTGTGATCCCCTGATCAAAAGTTTATGAGGACGAGCAAAAATTAAGAAAAAAGTTCCTTCGATTTTTTAGAAAATCGGCTCCCTCTCAAGCCAAATTTCTGTATAAGCCCCTAGTCAGGGCAAGAGTTTTTTTTTTTAAAAGCTCTCTCCCTACAGTTCATTTATTTTCTTTTCCTTTTGTGGAGCCTAGAAGAGTGTAAAAAAGTATTGTTTGAAGCCAGGAAATGTCTTAGAATATCTAAATATCCGTCAGCTTTCGGGGCTTCGTACTCACCCACAGCACTCCCCCAGACCCCCTAGCTGAAGTGGAGCGGATCAGTCGGAAAATTTTTCCCTGTCTAGGGCCCCCCCCCCCCCAACAAAATGCCCTTCGCTACGCCCCTGTTTGCATTTGTACAGTAACTAACACGTGTAGTTTTCATTAAAAAAAATTAATTCTATCAGGATTGTGGTTACATTCTCTCCCTACCTTTCTGGTACTTTGTTATAAGAATACCAAATACAAATCACGTGGGATTCACCGGTCCGTTTCACTGTGTAGTTGGTTGTGAATTGTTGCAGCAGTTGGTCATCGCATCGTTGGCTTTCATCAATGGATTATCCACCTCCAACCCACTTGCCTTACTACGAGATGAGCAAAAATAATGTTCCCGGGCATACCGCGAGCTTTGTGAGGGATCTGGGAACCCCGAGCAAAGCAAGCAAGCACAGCCCAGTAGTCAGCATCCACTTCTCCAAACCAAGTGGATGCCAGTTCGAATCCCACGGTTGACCCAACCTTAAAAAAGGTCGTCAGGTCTGTGAGCTTACTAGACTATTGTTCCAGACCATTGCTCCGAACCGACAGACCGTAGTAGTATCCTCAACTCGATTTTAGTAATGCAAAAGATTGGTAAAAGCTTTTTTAAAAACTGATTTTCGAGTTAGTTCAACGCAGTACACATAGTGCAAAGCAGCACCATAATAGAAACTTTTTTGCAGGAGGCGAATAGGTTACTAAAAATGGCGAGTTAAATTCAATGTCTGAAGATTAGATGGAGTGGTAGCACGTAATTCACGTACATGAAGACTGTCAACCGCCGTAACAAAAAAAAAAAGAAGATATTGAGTGGGAGGCGTTACCTGAAGCTCTACTACGATTCTCCAAAAAGTCACACATACACACGTAAAAAAAAAAGATAGAAACAAAATGAATAAAACATTCACGACAAAATGGATCAAAACACAAACGGCCAATCATTTACCTTGCCTTCTACAATTTTGAAATCATTAAACCTTTTTTCCCTTTCATTTATGACAGAAAATGCATTTATTCCCTCATTCATCAAAACATCTGCAATTTAAGTTTCCGTCGCAATATCACATGCTACCTGTATTATATATTTTTTTCTTCATAACGATACGAAACTAAATTATTGGAAATTAATAATTAATGATTTACGAGCTAAGCACATCATCCAACAAAAAAAAAAGATGTGCCATCATCATTTTGACAGATTGCCATTTAAGACGCGTGCCTCTTACCAAGAACTACCACACGAAGACAATCTGCAGACTATCGATTATACAGTATTTACCGTCTAGCAATCGTGAAAAAAATTAAGAAAAACCTAATACTCGGTAGCTATAATTTCCGTGCCAATTGAACATGTGTTCTCTTTTTTTTTTGTTAGTCTTCTGTACAGCCGAAACGTCTGACAAGACTTGCAACGACTTTGTCTGTCCGTCCGTCTGTTCGTAGCCCTTTTCAACTTCAGCAAAGTACAAGATCAAGACAACACGGTTTTAACCATGCGATTCAGCGACCAAAAATCGGTTTAAAAATGCGCAAATTAAAACGTCGTTGCTTCCATATAGCTAACAGGCTTTCCCAACGCAATTAAATAAAATAATAACATTTGATCGACGCATTTCTAAAACCCTAAGGATAACATGCAACCATAAAAACAAAAGGGTTTCGTTAACGACACATACTAGTTTCATTTAAATAGCCTCGACGCCACGTTGCATGGATCAAGCTTACTCTCGAACCAAGTTCTTCGTTACCAGCTGCTTACGAAATTCAAACGACAGGTAAAAAAAAAAAGCCTACTAAATACGCTTACTCTCGAACCCACTTCTCCACTAGCTGCTACTTAAGAAATTAAAACGACAAGTAAAAATAAGGCCTAAAAGCTGACAATACACGCCTAAAATCTAAAACTATGCCTAAAAGCTAACACATTTTTCCACCGGCAATTACGATGGTTACCACTTCTATAGATCATATAATAAAGAGAACTGTTGCATTGCGTGATAGAGGTGTAAGCCTGAATATTTTTCGAAAGTGGCGGAAGTCCGGGTAGGTAGTCGCTGCAACCGCTTGTTTTCCCTTTGCGGAATTAACTTCTTACAACATTTAAGCCCGTATTCCGAACGCTGACTCAGTACTTGGCCCCAAGTACGACTCCACTAAGCACGGATTGAAGTCAAAGAAATATGGATTTCATATTCCCAACGACGGCTCGTACTTGACTTGAGCAACATTTCTCAAGTCATGCTTAGCCGAGCACGAGTTACAGAATACCATTCCTAAGTTTCTCAGAAAAGTTCTATAAGCTTCCGTAGGAAAACATATAAAATGCATATTCTCGACAAAATACGGTGCTAGCTCCACGTATAAACGCATACAGGTTGAGAATTAAGAACAGTAAACCATTGTGGAGGCAAGAGTGCTAACGCTATTCGTTTTATGGAAATAATAACCGAAAGAGCAAGACTGCAACAGCTATATCGACAGTGAAAGTGTTACGCCCTCTGCTGACGAAATACGATACTATGCAAACGCCAAAATCCGCTTGCTACGCATGCTTACGTTACGTAAACAGGGTCGTTTTTACCCTGGGGGGGGGGGGGGGTCACCCCCCCAATGTTTGGCCCGTGGGGCAAAATTAATTATTCTTGGTCGGTCGGCAACACTATATAATTTTATTTTTGCTAAATGGAAATTATTTAGTCGTGCCACCTTGTCAAAATGATAGTAAAAAATTGTAATATTCTGTGAAATCGTTTTGACGTAAAGAACTACAACTACGAGTGCTAGTACGTGTTCGTGATGACGTTAAGTAAATGCCTCTCAGTACTCAGTAAAAGTAAAGCTTATGTCCCTTTGATGTGCAACAAATAAAGGTCAAGAGTTGGTTCGCTAAGTAAAGATGAGTTTGACATCAGCCGGGGTTGTAAAACCTCCTCGAAAAAGAATAAAGATGGATGGCATCATGTGTAAAAGCCATTTCGACAACAACTATCGAAACATGCTCAACAGAGATATCATGGTGGACAAAGGGTGCCTGGAAAGAAATCCAGGTTCCCTCAAACCCTTTTAGAACTTGTAGCGAGTACAGAAAAAGAAAAGACCTAACCAGCACTCGGCTACAAACATCACACTCGGAAAAGGTTTAAACACGGAAAGCCAAAGGCTCAACAAGAGTTAAATAAAATCAGATGCAAACCTATTTACGTTGCCTTTTGGACTGCCTGAGCGGAGAATCGAACCCACGAACTTTGAATCTAAAGGCCGAGGTCCTACCGCTCAGCCGTACTGACACGGCCAAAAGGAAACGTTAAATGCTGCCTACGTAGGTATGCACAAGGCCTAGGGCATTTTGAATGCCATTTTAATAAGACTATAATATTGTTGTTGTTATTGTTATTTGGAAAATTATGGTCTTACCTAGATATCGAACCAGTTAAGCAGTCTTCAAATTTTATAGTTTAAAACTTGAAAATCGGTTCATTGGTTCGATCTCTAAGTGAGAGTAAAATTTCCCCAACAAGAACAACAACAATAAGAATATTGTAGTAACATTAAAATATAGTTCATAAGGCCCTTGGCCTTGCTCATACCCACATTTTAAGCTATAAAATATGAAAATCGGTTCAATGCTTCGATTTCCAGGTGAGGGCCTGGAGGCCTGAGGAGGTCAAACGGGTTCGATTGTTGTCATTAAAAATTGTAATGGGATAAAATAATTATAACACGACCCCAAATACCTAATTTCGTTGGTCTATGTCAATTGTGGGGAACTATAGGTTTTCAAAGTTTGATGTTTAACTTGGAAGTTCATGCTGAAGCTTACATATCGTGGTCCTTGATGTTGACTGTCATTCCCATTCCAGCAATGCAACTTTATTCCCGGTTGCTAAATATATCAACGCCAACCAGTCAGTCTTACAATACATAGTATTGTGACCGTTTTAACCCCGGGAGGGAAGGGGGAGTGCGTCAAAAAAATATTTATTTTCATCCCTGAATGGCTTTTGACTGCATATGATTACAAATTTATATTCATGTTTTAACGCACTTCTTTTTATGTGCATTTTTCTGTAGGACAAAAACTGTAACAAACAGCAAAAATAGATTTCCTTGACACTCTAATAAGTCGGCAAATTTCTGGTCGACATCCCTGCAAATTTTAGCCTTCGCGACGTCGCTGTACGTAATCAACCTAATATAATTATTGTAAGCCTTTACACAGAACTGAAACTTGAAATATTACGTCTCATGCAAGAAAATTATAATTTGATCTGCATTAATGTCGGCTAAGACATCTAAAGTGTCTTTATTCAAAACTTTACTTTTTCCTTTCAAAACCTATGTACAAAACTCGATGATAAATGTACCGGTACTTAAACACACTCACAGATCTTCCTTTTAACTAAGTTCGTTACATGTATGTAAAAAGTGGAATAAAATAAAAAACTTTAGAATTTAACAATTAAGAAATCATGTGATTGGTGCCTGTCTCCATGTTAGCTTTCCTGTATGACCCAGTTCTGCAACATTTCAAACGTATGAAAATATTGCACACGCATTTTTTATATTTTTTTTCCGTCGTAGCAGTTTAGCACAGTCACTGAAACTATACGAAACTTTTGCGAAAGCTGTCGCGCGGGTTTCACGAATATAGCTAAAGGGTGTTTCTTGTCCTTTATGAAGAAGAAACAAGAAAAGAAATTAGCAGCAAGCAATATAACAGCTTACATTAAGTCAATACTGGCAGGGCCGTAGCCAGCACACCCGCAGCCCCCGCACGTGCGGGGGTTTTCTTCAGGCGCGGAGTGCGAAGAGCGACGAGGCCTTTGTAGTGGACTACGATAATGAGTTTTGTTTAAAAACGCGAGCTTAGTTCCAGAGAACTGCCTAACGTAAAAAGGTGGTACAAGTTTCAAATGAAAGATCATTGAAAAAATCGTAAAATTCCAAACAAATTCCAACTCAAAATTATCGACCTATTTCTTTAACAGTCACCCCTTGTAAAATCATGGAAACCTTCATTAAGTCTGAAATGTTAAACTTCCTAAAACAAAATGATATTACTCTAAACGATCAGTTCGGTTTCCTTCCAGGAAGATCTGTCACGCACCAACTTCTAACTGTACTTGATTGTTGGACTCAGGCACTCGATATCGGCATTTCCACCGACGTGATTTATTTTGATTTTCGTAAAGCCTTTGAATCTGTGGTACACTCCAAGCTTCTTTTTAAATTAAAAGCTCTTGGTTTTCCAAATTTTATAATAAACTGGATCCACGCGTTTATCTCTGATCGTTCGCAGCAAGTCACTGTGGCGGGTAAGTTATCTTCACCGTCCCGACTTGTCAGTGGTGTCCCTCAGGGCTCAGTCTTGGGGCCAATTTTGTTTGTGATTTTTCTTAACGACCTAGACGTTCGTCGGGATTTTGTTGATCAATCCAAATTTGCTGATGACTTGAAGGACACTCGCAAATTCTCTCAAATTATGACCATCAAATCCTTCAAGCATGCATTGACGAAGTTTCCTCTTGGGCTGAATATTGGCAACTTCCCATCTCTGTAAAAAAATGTTTCCACTTCACTTGTGGCAAGAAATTCTTAAATTCCTTTTATACCCTAAATTCTTCCAAACTAGACTTTGTTGAGTTCGCACGGGACCTGGGTGTCTGGTTCAGGGCAGACTTGAAACCTTCCATCCATTGTCATAAGATTGTCACTGCGGCTAACAGACAATCGGCCATTGTCCGTCGTTGCTTCGCTTCAGGTAGGCGTAGCATTCTCGTTTGGGCATACTACGTTTATGTCCGGCCCTTCCTCGAGTTTGCCAGCAAGGCGTGGTCTCCGTGGCTGCTTAAGGATATTGATGTTGTTGAGTCAGTGCAGAGGCGGTACACCAAAGCTCTGCCTGCACTGCGCCATTTAACCTATGCCCGGCGTCTGAAGCTCCTGGGAATGGACTCTCTGGAACTTCGTAGACTTAAGGCTGACCTTGTTCTAACTTATCAGATTTTAAATCATCACACTAATATTCCCTTGCCCTTTTTTGATCCGTCACACGTAACCCATACCCGTGGTCATCACCTTAAATTACTCAGACCCACTTTTAGCCGTAATTGCCGTCAATATTTCTTTTCGGTTCGTGTTGTCCCAGTTTGGAATCACCTGACCCCCGGCCCGACATCATCTCTGCCACGTCTGCCGCTGCTTTCAGGGCTAAACTTAAGAACGTGGACCTTCGCAGATTTTTATCGCGACCAGAGCATTGTCTTTGACAGACTCTTCTTTTTTACTCTATCTTCCTACGCCTTATCATCTAAACGTAAATTTTGAGTATGGTTGTTAGTGGAACCTTTCTGGGGCCCTTACCATTTCTCGCTGCCATTGAGTGGCAACAAAATAAAAATCTTATCTATCTTATCTAAAATCTAAAGTTCAGAATTTGATGAAAAATACAGTTAAAAATTGAAAGCTGCCATGAGAGCGAGGAATGGTTACGCGGCCTGAGAAGATAGTCAATTTGTAGGTAAGCGAATTACAAATAGCCTGTTTCTGAATAAAGCGTAGTGTTTGGAATGAGTTAATAATACAAGTTTAAAATATCAACATAACTTCAAGCCAGACATGAAAATTACTAATTTATTTATTTTTTAAGTCTGCTTCAAAAGCCGAGCTATATTGTTGGAACACTAAAACGGTAACCAAAAAAAAAAAAATGCTGATTGTTAATTTAAAAAAAAAGTGGATTACTGAGTTAAAACGACTTTTTTTATTAACTAGTTTTAAACTCAGTAATCAGAATAAAAAAAAAACATTACTTTTCTAGATGGTATTAAAAAAATTCTTCGAATTGCCACAAAACGCCATCCTGGGCCTCATAATTGAAGCACAGCTCCTTAAACTAATTCGTAAGTCCACGTATGGTTACATTATACAAGACGGAAAGAAAAGTTTTCAAAATACTCGTATCCGCAACCAGGAAAATAAAATTCATTGGGGAATGGGATTTTTTGTGTTTGGGGAAGGGGGGGGGGGGGGGGGATCGGGTTGGCAGGCGCTTCATTTTAATTCTGGAGCAAGGGTATAAAAAAATTCCTGGCTACGGCCCTGAATACTGGTAAACAACAATATTATGGGTGCAAAAGTTAGAATATTAAGCTATTTCTTAGAAGTCTTCAGAATTTAACTAAAGAAATGTGGACCACTGAAAATTACTTACAGAACTCAACACGCAAGTTAGGTGTGGGGTGATGACAACTTAAAAAAGCTGTCTATCATTTATATAATATTTTGTATTTACGTTTTAATTCTTGAGCTGTTACGTATGTTAACACAGATTTCCTTTTTATGCATGTATTCACATCTACTCATATTGCTAAGATTGACTTTGTAGAAGCCTTGGCTTCATAGTGTTTAGGTACACTATTATTTACTAGGGAAATAAAATTTAAAAAAAAGAGAAAAACTAGCTGTAAAACATGGCAAATACGAATTTATTTGCTATGAGTTTGCTATCAGCATTACACCTTAACGCATACATTTGCATACTACTTTGGTCTCTGCACTCCAACCAAAAGAGGATGTAACTGTTGTTCTGTACCACGTGACGAAATGCTCACCATACGGAAAACCTAGTAATCGTTACCGCAATTGCCCCGCCATATGTAGGGCTGCCAAAATGCAGAACAGTTCAGCAGCGAAGCCGCTTCTTGCGTAAGGGGAGACTTGAGCATACCTGGTACCTTTCTCGAGATTCCGTGCTTGAAACTTGACTTTGAGCACCGGGTCGAAGTCTGAGTTTTCGTTCAGAATACCATTCTTAAGTACGGGTTTAAGTTACTCAGGATTAGAGCCAGTGCTTGAGTTAAGCAAGGTTACAGAATACTATCGCGTACTCAAGCACGTACTCGAGTTTAAGTCAAGTACTAAGTCAGCATTCGGAATACGGGTCTTAGTATCAACAACCCGTAGGGCAACCTTGGTAAAACGAAAATAGATCACTGACCAGAATAATTGTCCATTTCAAAAAAATTCTTTGCCTTTTTGGACGCTCCCAACATGGAGAGGAGGGATACACCGAACATTCGGCACGACTAAATTGGTAACGGTTTGCAATATCGGTAAAATCTCATCTTTGTTTTCGATAATTTTACCAAATATTAACAGCTTTTGTAGTTCAGCTACACCATTTTGAAGCAGGAGCCATGGTGGTGATTCAAGTCCGCATCTCGTACCGCTTTCGAGTTATGCAAAAATCAAGTTGGGAAAGCCAAAGTCTGAGGTAAAGCCAAAGGTCTCACTAAAAAAAAAAATCTTCGTACTCTACCGGTATCAGTATTGTCTCGGTTCGTCAAAAAGAGGTATCGGTGCAGCCCTGAAATTCGGTATTATTCCGTTTTCATGTACTTAAATATTCAACATTCCCTTCGTCCCAACTTTAGTTGCAGAGGGAGCCATCATCGCCATGAACCAGGACTCGTTTACACAACGAATCGCCTCATCGCGGCTAGAACCTAGAAATCATCTATAATTCCAACATAGCGGTGGTTTTAGCTCTGCCGGCTCCCAAAGAAAAGTCAATATGTGAGTTGAGAAACCACTGGGAAAATCGTTTCGTCAGGAGGAATTCTTATCTTATTGTCACAGATTATAAGGCTGCAAGCATTTACTCAAACGATGTCAAGTTTAGCTAATCCAGGTAGCGTTGTTACCATGGCAATGGGACATCTGCCATCGCGATTAATTCTAGCTGCGAGAATGCAAAGGCGAGTCGTTGCACAAACGATCCCTAACAACGGACTAAGAAGCGTGTTTTATGAATTGTTTGATGCGCTCTAGCTCTAGTCCCCCCCTCCCCCCCAAAAAAAAAAATATATATATAGTGACATCCGCTCTATACATCAGTTTAAGACAAATATTCAGTTTAGCTTGGCAACCGGGTCCGCACTCAACACGCCCGAATTAAAAATTAATTGCCGTTTGTTAATTCTCAGGGTTCTTTTTTTTTCTTTTTTCGTTTTCTTAGCAACAGTCGAATTTCCCCTTTCAGATCAAATTTAACTGTATTTAATCTAGTAACACCGGCAAAATTTATTGGTTCGGTTTTTTTTCTTCCAATTACAAATACAGATAAACAAAAGATCAGGTTAGGATGAGATATTGCGTGTACATGATATTTCTAAAATTAAACATTTAAGGATGTTATTATTTAAGTGAAAAAAAATCCGCGTTTGCAAAGAAAAAAAAAAGAATAAATATGCAATAAATACCCTGCAAATCAGAGAAGGAAAAAAAAAACATCAATTTACCAGCGGTACCTGTTGAAATTGGTTTTTATAGCCTACCGAAATATACATTACCTAAATTTTAGCATTCTCCTTCTCCTTATGCCTTGATCTAGAGATTAAGAGCTTTGGAGCTTGCTGGCGCATCGTTGTGTGCAGCCCTCCTCTATATAAAGCGCTACGGCGCTGGTGGCTTTATCTTTACTTCTCTGTCTGAATTGTCAGTGGCGAACAGAGGGGAGGCAGGGTGGAAACCACGCAATGTATCTTTTCGGTAGGCAATAAAAACCAGTTTCTACCAGGTACCGCTGGTAAATTGATGGTTTTAGTTGCCGTCGAAAACATAATTTACCACAATTTTAGCATTCCACAGACCTCGTTAAAGGTGGCGCGTGCCACATGACGGGCCAACTCTCAGAAGTAAAAAAAACTTCGCTACTGGTTAAGTGGGAGGAGCGTTGAAGATTACACGGACGACCAAATAGCTTAAGGGTTCAAAGAACTTGCCTGGCTGCCACAAATGGGCCAAGGCGGTATAGTCCGTCTGCCTGGGAGGACATGTCTCGGAGATATGGGATGTAAAAACCGAAGGATGACGACAAAATGTAGCTTTGAGGATATCTGAAAGGGGAATGTTACTGTGGTGAGCCCTGGACATGGAGATACCATGTGATTCATAAGCGGTGACACATATATTGTGGTCCGAACAGTCGATGTCAAGTGCAGTGTAGGCCTGGAGAATAAAGTTTTAAACCAGGTGGATATCATCCGTGCGGTGCGAAGTCACACCATAATTATTTGTGACGGGAATAAAAAGCTGGGAGCGTCCTTTGCGAAGTGGTTTAGACTTCTTGAGATAGAAGCAGATGGCTCGCACAGGACAAAGAGAGTGCTCTGGTTCGTCTGCTAGAATGGTAGAGAGCGCAAGAATGATGAACGGACGAGAGCTTTCCTTAGATTTCTGTGATTTTGCTCGAAAAGAAGCTCATGGTGTTACGGTAACTCCCTTATAACCTGGAAGGTAGAAGCCATCCGCTGGTGTATCAGATAAGGCATGTAGCTCACTGCATCGGAGACAAGCTAACAGAGTAAGAAGACCGTCTTGCGTGCGAGATGGCCAATGTAGGAAGAGGCCATAGGTTCGTAAGGTGCGGAAAGCAGGGCCGTAAGGATGATGGATAGGTCCCAGTCCGGAAAGAGCCGCCTGGTAATACGACGCTCAAGACTAAAGGATTTGAGGAGAGCGGAGATACGGAAGTCATTTAGAAGTTCCAGACTCCCGGCAGCTCGAAACACTGTGGTGAGGGCGGAACGATAGACCAGGATCGTAGATCCTTGAGTTCTTCCGTGAAGAGGTCGTTCAGGAACGTGAGATAGACGTTGAGAGGGGGACGGAGTGGATCAACTGTCCGCGTGATACAGCAACGAAACCATCGTTGCCAGTGGGAGTCGTAGATTTTGTTAGTGGACGAGTGTATGGTTTTGGAAGCAATGCGAGAGGCTTGTTCTGGAGAAATGTGTGATGCTTGGAGGAGTCGTATGATAGTAGCCCAGGGCTCGAAATGAGCGGTATCGCATCGCAATTTGCACCACAAATTTAAACTTTAGCGATGCAAAATTGAATAATGTATCGCAGTTTAGCGACGCAACTGCATTAAACGAGACAACATAACAGCGTAGTCATGATCGTGTTGGCTGACACGGAAATGCTAATCCCGCCTACTTTCTAGTCAGGCCAAGCGTCGCACATGGATTCTGGAAAATCATTGGTCCTACTATCACCTTCGGTATTTAGTTGGTGGCGCTTTCATTTCAAACACGGGTCAAAATAGTCTTAACATGCATCGGATGGCATAATCTTGACCAAGCATTTGTGCGTGTAGGAAAGTAAAAGTGAAACAAAAATGGCTATTGTTTCAAATAAAGTAAACTTTTTGTATTTTTTTTACTAAATAAATTATTCTATAAAAGTTGCTAATCATTTTTTCGTGACTGCTACGCAAATTTGCATTTTGTATCGCATTTCTGCTATGCAATTTTTTTAAGACAATTCGAGCCCTGTAGCCATGCGTGTAGTCGCAGGGATGATGGATGGTGGTGAAGTTTGGTGCCGTGTCGCTGGGATAGGAGATATGTGTCTGGCAGGAGATGTATTGGTGGATCGAGGAGCAAGGTTCAGAAGTGACGGAAACCAAGGGGCCGCTGGCCAATTAGGAGCAATCAAAAGGAATTATCCGGGGGAGCGGGCGATCTTGCACAGTACCACCAGAAGCAGTTTGAACGGAGGGTAAAGAGATCAGAAAAGATGATCCCAGGAAAGAGTTAACTCATGCACTGCCCAGGGTCGTCCAGGACTAAGCTAACGAACTGGTGAAGTTTGGCATTGGGAATCGTGGCGAAGAGGTCTACTATCGGACGACCCCAGAGGCTGAAGAGATGTTCACAAACTGATGTCTTTAAGAGACCTTTACGCAATCACATTGCGGTTGCTGGGGATGTGTAGAGGTAGGATGGTGACATTGAGGCGGATGCATAGTTGGAAGATTTCCGAAGTGACAGTGTGGAAAGAGGATGACCCGCATCTCTCCCCTTTTTCGAAGATAGGCAACAGCCGTGGTGTTGTCGATGTACACTTGGATCACTTTCCCGAATCATGTGACTGAAATGGAGTAGTCCCACGAGGATGGCATGCAGTTCCAAAACGTTGATGTGTGCCACTTGTCAAGCAGATGTATTTAGCCGTAAGTCCCCATCCGGAGAGCGAGTGGTCTGTTAGAAGATGTAAATCTGGAATGAGTTCGTGAAGAGGGAGAGTCTGAGTGAGCATCAGGGGGTCCATCCAGCAGAGTCTGGAGTGGAAAGGAGGGTGGCAAGGACCGGGACCAGTTTACACACCGATCGGATAAGGGATGTGGCCATTCCATGATGCAGAACAGGTAGAAAGGGTGGACCAGCCACCTTCCGTAAAGAACTAGATCGTCGAAGGAATCTGGGGTCCTGATGAGAGTATTCAGTTGCTGCAGTGTGTAGGTCTGAAGGTGGAGGAACTCTCGAAGCTTCATTAAGAGGGTGTACAGCCTGTCTGGCGATAACCTAATCGTAGCGGAGGCCCGGTTGAAAGAGATCCTGAAGAAGATAAACTGCTGGAACGGGATTAAACAGAACTTGGGGAAATTGATCCCAAAGCCGAAATCGAAAAGGAGGTGCGTCGTGTAAGCGAGATTGCGGAGTAGAACCTGGTTGTCCAGATGAGAAAGGACCCAGTCGTCCAGATAGGCACTTACTCTTATTTGTCAAGGTGATGGAGGGTTGCCAGAATTGGCTTGAGGACGCCGGTAAAAATTCGGGACGCCACATTCATGCCGAAGGGAAGGCAAACAAACTCGTAGATTGTGCCCGAGTAGACAAATTGAAAGAGGTGCCCAACAGACGCATATAGAGGAATGTGAAGATAAGCGTCCGAGAGATCGATGAAAACTGTCCAGTCGCTCTGGGAGAAAGAACGGATGGAGTCTACCGTTTCCATTTTAAAATGGCCGATGCGGATGAAACGATTGAGGGGTTTTAGGTTGAAAATTAGTTGAAAATAGCCCGTTTTTTTTCAGGCAGAGGAAAATTGGACTCTAAAAGCCCGGCTTGTCCGGACTGGGGCAAGGCTGGATGGCTTTCTTGCAGAGGTCTTGTATCTCTTTTGACAATTGGGTGGACACGTATGTGCTTGATAACCAAGGCGGGGATCGAAGTGGAGGACGACAAATGAATCATGGACGAAAGCCATCACGAATGATGGAGAGAACTGACGGATCGGAAGCGATGGTTTGCCAAGCTGCTAGAAAGTCCTGGAGTAGGTCCTCGACTGGGTAGGCCGGACAGTAGTTGTCAGCATCTTGGACGCTGTTGGTAGCGAGGGTTTGGAGAGGGATAGCGTCGGCATCTGTCAGGGGTTGCACTGCGATCGTAGGGGCTGCCCAGCTGCGTCCGAAGCGGGAGCCACGAAAGGGCATCCAATTTTGCGGGGCGGGGACAGCGGACAAGGTTCCAGGCTGGACGAGGAGCGGATGGTTGGTGCCAATCATCCCTATTGTCAGTACGAACACCGCGTGAGGAGGAGTATCTAACAAAGCGTTGATTTCTGGGATGGAAAGGTTTACGTTTATGGACGATGTCAAGATGAGGAGCCAACTTTAGATAGAGTCTTCGGAATAAGGTATCATACTCGTGGATGGGGTTGTTACAGAGGTTATGTCGTGTCGAGTCGTTAAGGTTCGAAGCGGTGTTCAATGCCACCTCCCGGAGGAGGAGAGTGGAACTGATTAAGGTAAACCAATTCATGTAATGATGTGTAGCGAAGCAGGCTTTGCGAAATACCTGGCTAATAAAGAAGGCCAAATTCTTCTTTTCGAGTGGAGGATGGTCGGTGGAGAGCTTTTCACATAGGGGTTGGCAGCAGTGTTGAGGATGTCCCTTGTGACGCTGTGGGGAGGCCAACACGTAGAAGACGATCATTGTCCCTTAGGACGGAAGCTGGGACTGCTACTCGGTGAAGGATGAAGAAGGCGATGCCAAAGTCCAGTTTCACCTCTGCAGTTAAAAATGTGGATTGTGGATAGGATGTGGATTGTGGATAGGTTTTAGGATGTGCTGCTCCATCACCTATGGGTCGGAAGAGGCTGGTCTCGCGGCCGGGGCGAGGCAGAAGAGTCTCTTTGTGTAGTTCGAGGAGGTCACTTTTCCCCAAAAGGAGGCCACCTGTCCGCAGGAGCGTAGTGAACAAGGTGGTGGATTGACCGAGGACGGTGGCTGACGAGGAAGATGGTCACGAAGCCCGAAGCCAAACCCGGTGGAAAGGCCAAAGTTTTGGGAAGGAGCACCGGATGGTGGGGGAGACAGGCTTGTACAAAAAGCACTCTGGTATAATATCTCGACTGTCTTGAGTAAATTTTGCAGAGGAATTTCGGATGGATCAAGGTCCTCCGGAAAAGGAGGCTCAAAATGGGCATGGCGAGAAAAGAGGTCATCCGAGGAAGCAGACCGCTGGTCCTCCGGATGAGAAGACGCAGAGTCGTCACGGTCCGGAGCGAGAGGCGGATGGAGTAAAAGCAATAACGGAATGGAGGGAGGAGCTTGCAAAGTGGACGAACCGGGAAGGTCTGATGCGGACTTGAGGCACTTAGGAGTAGTAGATGCCACCCAATCACGAGTGTATTGGATTAGAGGCTGCGGCGAGACCGGCTGTGTTTAGGTCTTAACAACCGAACGACTGAACGACCGAACGTCATGAACATCCATCAGTTCATGGATACGTTCTTTGGAAAGTTCAGTCATAGGCGGCCTGACCAAGAGGGACGGGGTGGTAGAGGAACGAAAAGATAAGTCAAGCGGATCATCAGTTGGACGGGATTGCTTTCCCGTATTGGACAAGCAGCGTGCTTTAACTTGAAGTTTGAGACGGGTGTAGGCCTCCTCGGCCTGAAGGGAGGAGAGAATGGGCGAAGTGGACGCCTGTCCGCACGGAATGGGAGCCATGGTGGCTGTAGTAATTACAGAATGTTCCGCCAAAGATGGTCCAGGAAAGGCGTCCAAGGAAGAGGACGCCTGGATGCACGGGGAACGAGTAACCGCAGAGGTTCGAAAAGGTTCCAAAATATGAGGTGGATCCAAGGAGAGAAGGCAGAGGAATGCGGGCTAGCCACCCGTGCAGACGCTGCTTCATGGCTTCGGCTGGGTAAGTGTTAAATTTGCTGCCTGTGCTGACGACTCTCGAGGAGCACCCTTAGGAGGGGGCATAGTATTTTCCAGATCAGGAGCACGTTCAACGTGGACGAAGAGTACAGAAAGAAAGATGAAGCCACCAGCGCCAAGGCGCCTTATATAGAGGAGGGCTGAAAACAACGATTCACAGAGGGTCACGGCACTGGTAAGTTCTAATCTCTAGATCAAGGCATAAGGAGAAGGAGAATGCTAAAATTGAGGTAATGTACATTTTCGACGGCAACTAAACAGTTACTTCTTTTGTGGTTACGGTACGCCGAGCTGTAGTAGCGTTTAACAGCTGGCTGATGGAACAAAATTATGTGGTCGGTAGCTGGAAAGCCGACCACACCTAGTACCGACCAGACTTTGCCGACAAGTTCACCTTCAACAGCGACTGTTCTATATTATTCTAGCGTCTGCTGCAAACAAATAGGAACATCAGAAGAATACGGACTCCCGTCCGATTTTTTATTTTTTTTTTAATGGACTAAGAATTACCTACTGAATAATGTTTTCCTCTTCAATTTTTGGGGCAACCGCACCGTTTGGCCGTGGTTTAGGTCCAAAGTTAGCACTACGCGAGGTAGGCTGTGACGCCATCTTGTTGCCGGCAGGCAGGCTCGAAGCAGACGGTGCCGCGCAGGAAAGCATTAACTGGCCAAAGTCCGTCAAGTGAAACGCCAAACCCCAACCAGTTCACTACAAGTGAAACGTAAACAGAAGCCGGTACCTATAACCTAACCTAACCGACAATAACAACAAAACCAAATAAACTGACAATAACAACCCACTTATCTGAACTGTTTACGGGAAAAAGATATCAGCTGGGAACATACAAGAAAACAGGCACTTGTACGTCCGTCAGTGCTGGAGTGCGGCTTTCATTAATTTCTGACTGCCAAACTAAGCCTTTGCCCCAAAAAGGTTATGGGAAAATGTTGTTCAGCTGATCATTTCACATCATTATAGCCCAACGAGAAGCTAATCAGAGACGAGTCCGTATTCTTCCGATAAGCCAAAAAATATCTCAGCTCCTACCACGATTGGATGGTTCCTGGTTCGAACCACGGGGATGCCCCCCCCCCTCCTCCCTTTTACAGGTTTTATTTCTGGATCTAAACCGTTCAGTCAGGTTCAAATTGAGCTGGTTCATCTAAACCAGGACATTTCTGGGTTTTCAAGGACTCGCATGACCCCTGAATTAGCTGTAGAGCTGTGCTAAGCAAACTAAGACAATTAGTTTTTAAACATTTTCCAACGATGTCATTTAGTCAACTAGAATGCACCAATCATTATGTAGTAGATCATTATGTACATCTATCATGTGCAAAAGTAAAAATGGTAAAAACATTCGAATACAGCAGTAAGGTTTCACGTAGACTAAACAGTACAGCAACACTGCAGCATCAGAAACTGACCCTCTTCGGATCAGCTAAACCTTCTTAAGCATCAAACGAGTTCGTTTACGTTTTCTATATATAACTTGCGACCCAACAAAACTGATATAGTACAAAAATTAAATTTCGGGTCTGCCTGCCTAGTCAAGGGTATCCCATTTACACGTTT
>JAHWFP010142124.1:0-13316 GCA_023313725.1 Lithobius niger | reverse complement strand
TGTCCCCCCCCCCCCCTTTCCTCCCTTCTACAGGTTTTCTTTCTGGATCTAAACCGTTCAGTTAGGTTCAAATTGAGCTGGTTAATCTAAACCAGGACATTTCTAGGTTTTCAAGGACTCGCATGACCCCTGAATTACCTGTAGAGCTGTGCTAAGCAAACCAAGACAACTAGTTTTTAAACATTCTCCAGCGATGTCATTTGGTGAACTAGAATGCACCAATCATTATGTAGCTGATCTATCGTGTGCAAAAGTAAAAAGGGTAAAAGACATTCGAATACAGGAGTAAGGTTTCACTTAGACTAAACTGCAGCATCAGAAACTGACCCTTTTAGGGCCAGTTAAACCTTCGTAAGCATCAAACGAGTTCGTTTATGTTTTCTATAATAATTTAAGACTCAACAAAACTGATATAGTACAAAAATTAAATTTCGGGTCTGCCTGCTTAGTCAAGGGTATCCCATTTACACGTCCCCCCCCCCCAAGTCATTGTTTCGGTATTGTTACAACAATACTGACAGGTCTTATCAGTGGTCTTATCGAGTATCCATTAGCGTACCCCAAACCCAACCGTATAGATGAATACAGGTAGGCCTATGTTGGTGAGTGGGCGTGACACACGGGGGAGTTGACACCTGTCTCGGCGCGCGATGCATTCGTTTTCATTGTTGTTTGGTGGTCACCGGAGCTGTCAGCCGCCCACGCAATACAAATATAGATTTGATTTGACTACTGTTGACTCGTCAAACATTTGCCACACGGCATGTGCGGCTGATAGAAGGGAACTAATAATGGAAGGCCAAACTTTGCTTCTATTTTCGATTTTTGTTGCTGGCTGATGTTGCGTGCAAACTTATGCATGTATGCACTTCCGAAATAAAATAAACACGCCTTACCGAAAGCCAAACCACAGCGAGTTAAATATAAATTGCGCGATTTAATTCAATATTACATGCACGCTCTCACCTAACGCAAAAGAATAAAAAAGAAAGAAAGAAATAAACACATAAATAAAAATAAGGTATATAACTTTACACACACAAGGCATGCCCGCCCAAGCGAGACAACAAGAACTACAAACGAGAGTGGGGTGGGGGGAACCCCATACCAAACAATCGCAACGAAAAGAGGGCCAGGTTAATTCAACTGCGGTTATTTGTGTTAGTGTGCTATTCGGCAATATTTTCCGTTTTTTTTTTTATGAAGCACCTGGCGAAGCATGCGTTACGGATTGGGAGGGGTGGGGTTGTACCTGGTTAAGTAGTGCTAAGCAGTGGCCCGTTATTGATTAGCGTCGTTGCCTATAGTAGGCTATTGCATCAGACTTCTATAGGTCCACCACGAACCACTTCGAAGTATAAGCACGGTATTTCAATCTAGTGCAATGACACACATGACAGCTCATGCTCAGATCCGTTCAGACCAACGAATATAAATGGTGGACCTCAACACATGTAATTAGAAAGGAACGAAGAAATTCGCGCCAGATTTTTGGTCAGAATACAACACCAAAAACTATTAAACTTTATAGCTATGAATATCTACTAACTGCTTAACGGTATTTAGGAAACTAACTTGGACGACAAACAACAGCGCAGATGGTGAATCTTACGGGAACAATATCTACCTATTACATACACCTTTGGTTAGGTAATTGGTGCAAAACTCTTGAATTGAAGTAAAGACCTATTGATATTTCGTTCCCAATTGCTGTCTCTCCTCATCAGGGTACAGGGATGACTACGGACCCGACAGTCGGCCTATTGGGATGACCGGAACAAGCAGACTGTAACAGTCTGTAGTCCGTTCCTTAAGATTCTTCGTCGGAGTGGTGGCTTGCCGCCTATGTTAGCTTCCTAAATACTGTTAAGAGGTTAACGGATGTTCGTAGCCATAAAGTTTCGCAGTCTTTGGAGTTGTATTCCAGCCAAACGTCGGGCACGAACTTCCTCATTCTAGTTCACGTTGTCCTAGTGTCCACTATTTAAACTCGTGTACAACATCTTTTCAAGCATGAGCCAAGGCACTGCAGAAAATTCAGTATACCTTGCTTCAAATTTGCAAAGGATCAAAAGGCTGTTGACAGGCATGCAACACTGGAGCTGCATACAGGAACGCTAGTCAGTGACGGCCACTACTTAGGTCACAGCCTAGGCATACAGAGCTTAGGAAAACCATCAAGTGACATGAGCAATTGATCATCAAGTCTGGCTGAATATTACCTCGCTCATTTAATCTTTGAACACATGCCAGTTTATCACTAGTTAATGCACGGCGGTGACGTCACGCCAACACATCCCAATGCTAAAAGTGTAGCCGTTATATACGGTTAATCTGAAAACCCACACACGTGACCGTGGGTTAATTTTGATAACCCACACTTTTTTTTGATAATCTGACACTTTTTCCGCGCTCCACAAAACCACTGCTCTACCACGTGACATACTTTGCAAAACTACCGTACACAACACAAATTCAACCAACATAAATAAGCACATTTGCAACCTGCGACATTTATCGTACTAACACGAAAAAAAAAAAAAACCTCGCGTAGGCTACTATGCTAGGACCCCACCCGTGCAGGAATGGCCCAATCCCCGACCTTTCACTCCGACAGTACTAAAACTAGGCTACCGACACCTGTAAACACACCTAAATACACCTAAAAACAAGATACTCAAGCGAACAGCACATTTATAACCTGGCGACATTTTACACACTAACACGAAACAAAAAAACCTCGCGTACGATGCTAGCCCCCTCCACAACCCCACCCACGAATGAATAGTCCAAGCCGAATCCCCCGACAACCTTTCGTTCCGACGGTACGAAAACTAGCCTACTGACACCTTCTAAACACACTTAAAAACCTACGAGACTCAAGCGAATAGCGCATTTTATACGCTATATTTTATTTAAACTAATAAAGTAGAAAAAATACGGTTTTACCTTAAACACAAATGTCGGTGACTGGGACTGGATATAGGGACGTCATCGCGTATGTGAGATTTTGGCAGACAGGAAGTTTAAACCGGAAGTTTGAGTTCAGGAATTTACGTCATAATTCACAAACAAAATTTTCAAATAAATTTATTTTTTAATCTCAAATAACTATATATGTTGGCTCGACGTCACACCTTAGCATTAAAACACATATCCGTGAATTAGACCGGGTTATCCCGAAATAATTGCTCGTCTGCTCGAAACGGAACAGTCCAAAGATCGAGGGGTAACAAAATCGAACTCGCGCTGGCGCGCTCGTGCGATTTCGCAGCCCCTCGATCTTTGGACTGTTCCGTTTCTCGCAGACAAGCAATTATTTCGGGATAACCCGGTCTACTTCACGGATATCTATTACTTAGTGCCTGCCAGACGTAACGATCGAACACAGTCTCCTGATTTACCGCCGATAATCGTTAAAAAAAAAAAAGGGTTTCATGCAGACACGTACGCACTCTTCTTACTTATTGAGATGGTACTATTTTACTCAATACCAGTTCCAAAACAAAAAAACTACCTTAAAAAAATTGAAATTAACTTTATGGGTTAAAATGCTCACTGGCCGATACGTGTTGATAGAGCGCCTTACAAATTATCAAATCCTCCTCAACATTGCTAATACAAAAATACACATTTAATTCGTGGGACCATGGAGTTGTAATTCGTGGAACTTGCCACGTAGTGTGATAGTATACAAGTTGGTGGACCAAAACTGTGACGACATCGCATTAACTCTTTCCGTACGAGATCTATAGTTTGGGCAGGGCAACTACTAGGGTGGCACGATAATTCGATAATGTAGCGATAAAAACTTTCGTCGATTATCGTATCGCACTTTTTCCGATGTATCGAACTATTGTACAAACCTCGATGCTTAAATAGCCCTATCTCGGAAGCCTAATAGCTACAAACATGCGGTTTGCAGCGTTGCGTGCGAAATTACATCGGCTCTCCAACCAAGTCTGCAATACTGTTGCTAGCCACTTTAGCCCATTTGAGGGTTAGCTTAATGCATGCAATACTTAAGCTTTAAGTATCTGCTAAATTCTTCTACGTGGTGAAAAATTAATGGACAACAGCAAGTGCATTTTCACATCTACTGGCCAAATGGCGAGTGCCACACAATTCACATTTGTGAAGGCTGCACTGTAGGCTTCAGCCAAGGTTTTTTTTTTTAATTAACAAAATTAAAATGGTTATTCCAGGCTCAACATTTGTTTTATCGAGATATTATCGATTATCGTGATAATTTTAAAAAAGGTTTATCGGTTTATCAGGATAAACATTTTTTGTATCGAGCCACCCCCTAGCAACGACCCAGATTCAATTTCGTAAGCCCCTTCCACACACGAACCCGAGTGGACCTCGCGTATTCAGGCCCTGGTAGGAATCAGGACCAGGTAGTATCGGACTAGGATCATATCCTACAATGCCTAGGATCGTTTGGAGATGGAGGGATACGGGACTGGAGGTCGGCCTTTAATGAAACGTTTACACTGACAGCAATGATGGACAAGAAAAGGAAAGGAGAAGGAGTACGAGGGGAGGAAAAAAATTGCAACGTCATGGATTTAGTGGTGAGGTAAGAAATTAAGTGAAATCCGGACGCTAGCCCAAACTTTCAAGGACTCATGTGGACGGATTGGTGTACAAGTCTTCTCACTGCGAAACCATGTTTTTTTCCTACATGCACAAATTAGGGCTCAAACCCCACAGGTGGTGTTCGGGGTTTAGTGTGCAAACAGTCTAATCTCCACCAGCTTCATTTAGCGACGGGACGTGGAAGTAATTGAAATTTTGGGACCTTTTTAGAGCCTCTTTGGAAACAGAAATTGTAAATTTATTCTCAGGGCAATTCAGGGAACCCCTAAGAAAACCTCGGTAGCAGTTATCCCCAAAATTTTACTATTACGTTTACCAGATGAAACAATTTTCCTTAACTCTCTTCGCACCACCAAACTTTTTGGCCCCCCCCCCCCCCAAAAAAAAATAAATACCAAGTCCCTTATGTATCATGGTCTGTCTTGGGGTGTAATTTAGAGTACGTTGGCTGGCAGCCAACGGTAAAAAAAAAAGAAAGCCAAAGGTAAAGAAAAAAAAAGGCAGTGGAAAAAGAAGCCGCAGAAGAAAAGCTGAAGAAAAAGAAAAAAAAACCTGGCCAAAAACCCTCAGGAAAATAAAAGTTTCCTGGTGAAACTTTGTTTGCCCGTCTGGTGAAACTCGAACCAAAAGCAACAGACCTAACCAAACCTATAACAAAAACAACAACACGAAACAGCAAAAATCGACTAAACAATGCGGCTTTTCTTTCGACAGTTACCCGTGTCGCGCTGGCCTGCTTTGGCCGTTAAAGAATAAGCAGCCGGGCAGGCCTGCCTAGAAAAAATCGGCCGTGTGTGCTCTGCCGGACACGAATTTAGTATTGAAATCAGATTAGTACCTCGTTCGCTTCGCCTCCTTGTTATATTACTGCCCAAGGTAAGGTTCAATGGAACCGCATCACGAAAATGGTGGGGAAAAACAACAGATTCCAGTTTGTAACCAGGGCCGTTGCAAAAGGGGACGGGGGCAGTGGGGCCAGGGTAGAGACTTCCATTTTTCCAGCTCATCTTATGATTTTGCCAACTGGCTTAAAAAATGACAGTAGTGCTACCAGTAAAGTACTTTTGAGGGGCTCAGGCAAAATCAACTAGGGGACCACTGTAAGCGCCCTTAGTTTGGTCCGGGGTGGAGGCCCGGAAGCTGAATCAGTTTACACAATGACCGAGGGTACACGGCACTATCTCATGTCGACTTAAGTTCAAGTCGATGTGAGTTCAAGTCGACTTAAGAAGGACCGTGTATCCACGTCAAAGCGACTTCACGTCGACTTCACTCAATCCACCTTCTCAAGTCGATATAAGGAGGTCAAATCGACTTAAGAACGACCGTGTACCCGCTGTCGCATTAACTCGAGTCGCCCTAGCTTTCCCTAAGCACGCTGATTGGCTGGAAAAGGAGGGTCCCAAACGTCACTACAGTGAGGAGAAATTTGGCGCGAAGTATTATTCCGCCTAAACACTGCAGTGAAAACAAGCGCCGAAGATGATTTCTCTTCCAAAATATAGACGTAAAATAGGTGTTTAATTTAGTCAATTTAAAAGCATCCTTTTGTTTGGGTTTGGTTTGTTTTGTATGCGTACCAAGTCGGTTTTTTTTTTAAGTCTAGGCGTACTTACGAACAAATGATTTAGTTTTTGACGTCTGGCCATTCTTTTTTTTGTGTGTGCGGCGGAGGGCAGGAGGGGGCGCAGTGGATTGACTGTTCAATTTTTTAATTACGACTTTCTGTAGTTTGAATTTGTTTGTTCAAACTAAAGTCACTGCACGTAATATTGTGACGTACTCAGGGAGTAGACGATTGAAATCAAGAATAATCTTAAAGCCAATTTACTCCTCACTGCATAGCTAGGGGTCTATGCACTGAGAACACATATTAGGCATAAAACACAAGTTTAGGAGCTTGGTCTTATCCTTAGCTGAGTCCAGGGAGACAACCTTTCGAGTTGTCTGCCCCACACCAAGTCGTCTCCCATGGTCCAGTCCCTCGTATTTATGCGTGGGCCAGAACAATAGAAGTCGCCTGAGGCATTACGTTGCGTAACCGCTAACAGGTTGGAGCCGGCTCTAACTGGTTTTGAACAATAGAGTAGCCTCGTTCCCGGCTGTTGGCGTTCGGCCAAGTTCCGGTGTAGACGGAAGTTGACTGGATGCCGAGCAGCTCATGTAACTGCAAGGTGCACCGTGTGCGTTCACACAAGGTGCGCCCTGCTATTCATAAATAGCGTGTTACATCTCCCCCCCCCCTAAGTTTTTGCTTAGGGCAAAGGGAGACCTACCTTATGTATTACTCAGTACCCTCTAAGCCTGCAATAAGGTTTATAAAGTTAGTTCAAGCCATTTATTTTGACAACATCAAAAACAACAAGCAATATTTACAATGTCGCTACATTAATTCCCTCCTTGGAACTAAAGCCAAGTCTCAAAAGCTATACAAGTCTAAGAAGTCATAATTTCACAATTAAATAAAAGCCTCCTGGGAACTAATTTTGTCGAATGCCCAGTCTCAAAAGCTAATATCACATATAAAAAAAATTCACTCTCATTGCTTTGCACCAACACTAACGTCTAGAGAAGTCACCGGTTAAAACCAGAGTTCAACTGCACCCAACTGAATGATTTTTCTCCATGCACACCAGGTAAGTATCCAAGTACGTTCTTACACTTTTTCTCTAGGGTTCACCTCACTGCACTTAAGGGCTTCTCTCCAGTATGATACGTACTAATTATCCTTCTTGGCAGGATCCTCCTCGAACGAACTCTCCAGATCCATAAGATCCTCCGAACACAATAGAAATTGTTCCTCTACTTCACCATCTTGGGTCGCTGCTAATTCCAAAATTCGCTGATCCAATAAATTACCCTCCTGGCTTGTTGAAGGAATGGCCTCTGGATTTCCCGTGGGTTGTCCCGACATCTCAGGGGCTGCAGCACCGGTCGTGCCCTCTGTGGACGCTGTAGTGGATTTGGAAAATGGGACTCCCCACGGGTTGTCCATTGGCTCCAGGGCATCGTTGTGGTATTGGAACTTCACTATAGTAGCAGAAGGGTGGCCAGGTTTACCCAACTGAAGTTCATAGGCTTTCAACTCACGCTCCCAATGGTCTTCCGACTTCGTAGCTGTTGACCTCGAAAAAAAGCATTTACGACCCTGGGCCCCGGTCCAAACCTGGGCCCCGACGTGTTGTGTCCTCACCGTCGCCGTCTGCGTCGCCTTGTCCGCCACCCTGCGTCTCTTGTTGCCTTCACCACGTTCCAGGGACTGTCGGCGCCGCTTGCTTGACGATCTTCCTCTACCAGCTTTGGAGGTCCTTTCCGGAGCATTGGATTGGGCACCCCTCTGCTGGTTGGTATCCTCCGACTTCTTGGCCTCGACCTGCCTTGGCTTTCCCCGACGTTTTGCCTTCTTGCACTGCCGTGCTGGTGGTGGTGGTGGTGGTGGTGGTGGTGGTGGACCCTCATCCCTCTTGTCCTCCTTCATACGTGGTGGCGATCCCTTGAAGCTGCCATAACCTGGATTGCTTCCACCTGACGCCATCTTTCGTTTTTTCTCTTCTGTTACTATGTGATTGAAAAAACGTTCTTCTTTCTTTGCTTTCTGCCGCCAAAGTTATGTTGGATTCCGTGCAGCGCACACCTCTCTCCTCCACTCCAGACTTGCACCGGATGTTGTTGTAGAGCTGCCACTGCAGCGTGTGATTTTGAACCCGGTTGGACCCGGTATTTAAGCCAGGTCGGAGTGCCGTTCTCCCACAGGTCCGCCATCACGTCATATCCATGCCGTGTTCCTACGTATCTGACCCGCAGATCCGTTTTTAACACAGCCGGAAGTTACGTATGCATCGATCGTCTCCAATTTCCGAATAGCAACAACATTTTTATTTCGACTTCCGATTTGCCACGAGCCGGATTGCAGCAGACTTCAAAAAGTCAGGTAATCGAAATTTTTGTTGTTAACTATACCTTTATTGCAAACAAATTGTAGCGTGTGCGTTTAGGAGTAAAAAAAAAGGTTGTGGAGTTTATAAACTTGAGAAAATTTGACCTACGTCCAATTTCCCCACTCCGCCGTTTTTTTTTTTTCTTAAGATCAGGTGAAATTGGCCATCGCCCTTTTCTCCCGTTCCCTATCCTAAAAATCGCTTTGGATTAAAGGAGAGGAGGAACCTACGCTCCCCCCCCCCCCAAATTTGTTGCAAAAAGGTGGATTTTGGACGAAAATACATTTGAATCTGTATTTGTGCATGAATTCTGTGTCTGACCCCCATGCCGTGATATAGACTGTTCTAGACCATATTTTAGCATGTTACGTCCGCAATAATAATTCCCTGGTCTCTCGTAACGTACCATTGCATGGTAATCCGTACCCATCCAGCATTATTACCTAAAAATCTTGCGATATTCTTGGTCTGTAGGCTTTAGACCGACCTAGGTGCGTTAACACAGAAAAAAAAAAACGGAAATCAGAAAATTTTCGCCCCCCCCCCCCCTCGTTTTCTACCTTTTTCTCAGGTTGTACGATTGAGCGGGTTTGTAGCGGTTTACTGATTCCATTTCTCGTGTCCTAGGAATAGCTTTCTTTTTTGAGGGTGTGGGCACAACTGGTAGGGGTGTGCCCTCCGGAAAAAAGTAAGGCTTGAGCTGTGAAATGTTGAGAGGGCCGATTTCTCTCCCATCTCGAACGTCACGTAGCATGAATGTTTTTTCGGATTTTTGTGCCGAAATAACAAACGGCCCAGTCCATTTTGGCGCGAGAGCAGCAGTTACTCCCCGTGCCGCATTACTGAGTGTGTGTGTGCGGCGAACGACAAATTGTCCTACTTGTAATGTAAGAGGCCTATGCCGTTTGTCATAGTAGACCTTTTTCTGTGCCCTAGATGCTTTCATAGACTGTTTCGCCAGTTTATACATCTCAGAAAAACGCTGCACGATTTGCATTTGAACCTCGTCCAAGTCGCGTGTTTTTGCGGGGAGCTGTCTCGTCGTTAGTTGAGCAAGCTCGAGACCCCACGGACCAGTCGGGTTTCGTCCGATGTTCAATTCACTGGGTGTAAATTTACTAGATTCGGACACAGAACTTCGCATTGCAAAAGCGAATTCCTGCAAATGTAAATCCCAATCACGGTGCGATGACGTAAAACACCGTAACATGTGTTTTATTGTCTTATTATGGCGCTCCGTAATGTTCGATTGAGGATGGTAAGCCGAGGCATATTGAGTTTTGATTCCCCAGTCTCTCCACAGGCTTTTCCAAATGTTTGCTATGAAACAAGGGCCCGAGTCACTGTAAATACGGTCGAAAAAACCCCATTTTAAGACCACATCTTTGACACATTCCGCCACTTGTTTAGCTTTTGCAGTCCTGAGTGCATACAATTCTGGCCAAGAACTGAATTCATCAATGACTACCAGTATCCAGCGCCGCCCTCTTGGGGTTGTTGGTAACAATCCCACAAGGTCGACCGAGACACGTTTCCAAGGGGCATTAGGAGGATCCATTGTGGTCAGGAGCCCTGCAGGTTTCGAAGTTTCAGTTTTGCAAGTCTGACACTTCTCACAGCTGCGAACGAACTCTACAATATCCTTCCTCATGCCAATCCATCCCACCAATTCTTGCATCCTTTTCAGAGTTTTGAACACTCCAAAATGGCCGCCCAAAGGTGACGCATGAATTGCAGCAATCGCGTTGTGACGTAGCGACTTCGGTAAAAATGCTTTGTAACATGTATTACCTTCAACCACATCACGAACGTTACGTGAAACATAGGCTTTACATAAGATCCCGTCACGCAGACAGCATCTCCCAGGTTTGGGGCTGTCTCCGTCCACAGCTAAATGCATTTTAGCTACATTACCTAGCTTGGTAATCTGGCGCGATGACCAAGGGTCACCAACCTGCGCCTTACGGATATCATCCAGACTTGGAAATCCGCTGGGTCTCTCAGTTACCTTTACGCGTTCCACCTTACAATCTATGTTCAGTATGGGGCCTTTAGATTCGTCCTCATACATCCTAGAGATTGTATCTGCCACCTGGTTTAAGGAACCTTTCTTGTAACGGATTTCAAAATCCATTCCCTGAAGTTCAAGAATCCATCTTGCCGGTCTTCCTGAAGGCTGTTTCAAGGACTTCAAGAACGAGAGAGCACTATGGTCTGTCTCGATCAGAAACGGAGCGTTTTCTATGTAAGGCCGAAATTTTCTGACGGCATACATGACCGCACCCATTTCTTGCTCAGACACGCAATGTTTTTTTTCGCAATCTGTCAGTTTCCTGCCAGCGAATGCTATTGGTACGAGCCCACATCCTTCGACGTGCTGCGAAATGACCGCTCCAAAACCTGTTCCCGACGAATCCGTCGAAATTTCAAAACGTTTGTCCAGGTCTGGTAGTGCTAAAACACAATTTGTTAAACTGTCTTTTAATTGTTGCACTGCGTCTGAGTGTGTTTGTTTCCACTCCCAGACGGCGTCTTTCTTTAACAACTGATAAAGACTTTGTGCTTTGACGTGAAAGTCTCTGATGTAAGCCTTATAGAAGCCCATCATTCCTAAAAAACGTCTAAGTGACTTTAAGTTGCGAGGCTCTGGAAAATCCTTTATCACCTGTACCTTCTCTGGCAAGGGTGACATTTCTTGAGGACGAATTAAGTGCCCAAGATAGGAAATTTCCTTTGCACAAAAGTGTGCCTTTTTTAGATTTACTGTCATTCCAGCTTTTCCTAGCCTGTCCAGTACATCTGCGATGTGTAACAGATGAGATTCGTAATCCATTGAGTAGATTATCAAATCGTCAACGTAGCACATCGTATGGGAGTACATAGCATCCCCCAGAGCCAGATCCATGACCCTTGAGAATGATGCAGGCCCATTACAGAGCCCATATGGCATTTTTTTAAACTGCCACGCCCCCATATGGCACCGAAAACAGGTGTACTTCTTGCTATCAGCTTCCATTCCGATTTGCAAGAACCCTGATTTTATGTCCAGAACTGTGAACCACTTAGCTTTACCAAGCATTGCAAAAACCTGGCTAGCATTCGAGGTTGGCTGCGAGTCTTTTACAGTTTTGGCGTTTGCCAATCTGTAATCTATGCAGAATCGTTTAGCCCCCTCCTCACCCTTTTTCGGGGCAAGACAAGGTACAGCTCCCCAAGGTGACACTGAGCGCTCAATGACGTCATCACGAATCCATTCCAGCATTTGTGATTCAATGATTGCTCTAGTCTCCTTGTTTACTGGTCGAAGTGGTAACCGAATTGGTCGTGTTCCCGGTTCCATTTCAATCTTGTGTTCGTAGAGATGTGTGCTGCCTCGTTTAGATGTTAAAACATGTTTATATTTGTTTAAACACCTTCTAAGCTGCTTGCGTTGTGCATTAGAACAGTGAGCTTCTTGGATTTTTTTCTCCAAGATTTCATCATCCTTCACACGTTGCTCTCTCTCCAAACTTACATCAAGTTGCTTTAGTTGTTCAGTTTTCGTCTGCCCAACCTTAGCAAAAGGGATTGTTTCCTGCTCTTCAGAACCAATGCGCCAGCCACCTTGTTTAATGTCTGGTACAAGTCCTGTTTTAGCCATGAAGTCCCTTCCTAGAATTACAGAATCAGCTGCATTTTCCAAGACTAAAAAAGTTTGCTGAGTACTGTAACCACCAGGCCACCTGATCGTCGATCTCATATATCCATCACCTTGGGTTTTTCCGGCCGCCAAGATAAATTGGATACAACAATCCCTGCGCCACTTTACGCCCTTTGCCTGCAAAGTACGTGCTGTAGCGCCGGAAATAATCGTCGAACTGGCACCAGTGTCGATCAAAGCTAAGAATGGTGTGCCTGCCACTTTAACGTTAATTAAAGGTACATTGCCACCCTTAGTTTCCTCGTCTAGTCCTTTGAAAAGCTGAACATTTGGTGCAAAAACACGTTTTAGCGTGCCTCTCCAAAGTCCTGCTTTTGCTCGCCAATCTACGTTCTTTCCGGTCGTAACCTTGTTTAACCAGGTTAACGACCGTTTTCCCCGTTTTTTGGCTTTTTCGGACACCTATTTGACCTGTGTCCGGTTTCCTGACAAGTCCAACAAACGCCCTCAAAAGGTTTCTGTTCCTTTTGTTGTTGTTTTCCTGTCTCTTTTGTAGCACTAGCCTTTTGTACATTTGCTGCCTTTGGGGCTGCATTTGCACTGCTAGTACCACTGGTACTCTGTACCATGCCGTACCGACCTGCTCTGTACCCTCTCGGGTCTAAAGCGGCCATTGATACGGGTTCGACGCCATGAAACCCGGTTGACGGTTGTGCACGCGTTTGGTTCACGCGAAACACCGCCTGCCGGATGTCGGGTTGGCTTTCCTGCGCTACCTGTGCGTAGCTCCGCCAAGCCAACCTTGGTTCTACCGACAGGGATGAGTCGGGCGGCGGCCGGTAGGATCTCTGGGCAACCAGTAACCTACTAACCTTCGCTCCTTCTCTCACCAATCCTCGGAGGGTGTCGAACCGTCGACCCTCAAGGTGCTGTCGATAATCAGGGTGCATATTTTTCATTATGTGCCTAATTTTATCTGAATCAGATGATTTAGGCCACAACCTGTCAAAATACCCACTGATTGCTTGGGCATAACTGGAAAAAGGTTCGTCAGGTGCCTGAGTCCTTAAATCCAATTCTCGTTTTAGGTCGTCTTCAAAATTTGGACCTTCAAATTCCAAATTAAAGTCTTCCAC
>JAHWFP010142122.1:0-10796 GCA_023313725.1 Lithobius niger | reverse complement strand
GGGGGGGGATATTTCCCCAGCTGGAAACAAATAATGCATTATAACTAATAAACACACAGAATTTCACATTGGAATTGCAGAGTTTGCTAGCCACTGCCGCCAGTCCAATCATAATCACAACATAAAAACTTCTGGAAAGTGGCATGTTTTTTTTAACCTAGTATTATTTGCGGCATTTTCTTTATAAATCATTTTTGAACAAGATTTTGTTTTTATCCAGGTTTCACGTTACAAGAACATGAACATACTATTACTTTCTAGTGTTCCCACTCTTTCGGGCAACTAATGCAATCCAAGAACGGGAAAGATGGGTTTTTGGCTGCAATTATCAATGAATTATGCCACAGTTTTACGTCGATAGCATTCCATACATATATGAAACGTCATTTGGCTCAGATTTCAGAACGCACAGATCTGACGAGCGCTGGAACTGCTATCCAGCCCTTCTTTGTGAGTATGCCTCGTCACTTTTAACACACGTTCTGCGTTAGAATCCGATTAGAGTTGGTACGTTTTTTTCAAACAACATCTGCATTTTATGGTATTTTATTGTTTAATTTTAAATCAGTTACACTTTTTTAATGAAGAAAAGGATTTAATTCATAGTTATCAGATGGAAAGTACGTTTTCAGTTTTCATTTATGTTTCAATCAGCTAACCTTAAAATATTGCTCCAAAGTACAAAAATATATTTTGGATAATTTTGCCTCCACACCTCGCTAGGCAATTCGATTCTCTTTCATTAGAAACACATTTGACGCTATTCTGTTGGAAAATAACTGAGAAAAAGTGGAAATAAGATCGGGGGGGGGGGATTGAGGCTTAATGGCGCGTCGACAACTTGGTCATTAGCGCCAACCTCAGTCACAGTGCAGTGGTCCGGGTTGCCACTGCACCACACATTACAGAGATGTTATTCAAACCCCTAATCTAAATCTTGTCATACATCTGTACCTCCTGCAAAAATTGAAAAACACCTGACAGGAGGACAGACTTATCGCCCAATTGACGCGCAATGTCATGCGGAAGATGGAACCGACGACGAACACCATCAAGATGGCGACAATCAACAAGTAAGTGCCGGACCGTAAGTGGCCGCCGACACCAAGAACATTCAGGAGGGTCAACCCCCCGCAAAAGGAAACAGTGAGTAAGCCGGGTGTGACCAATCCGCAAACGGGCCAACACAACCTCCTCACGGCGACTACGGCGACACGCCGAGTAAATAAGATCGTAACTGCAATACGTTGTAGACGCTGGCGCCATCTAGTAGTCAGAATTGAGATAACCAAAGGAGTTGCACTCCCTCTGAAATAAATAATAAATTATAAAGTCCATTAAAACTTGAAGGTAGCTTTTTCTGCACACGGAGAGCCAGAAGCAACTTGAACAGATGGATAAATGATAACTAGTCAACTTGGTTTAACGTCACCAGATTAAGCCATCGTGACTCACATTTACTAGATTTGAAATTGCTGTCTAAGTATTTATCGCATTAGCCAAGGCCAAAACCACAAAGCTGAGTAAATTAGTTCCTTGCTATAAAAACAGAAGGTTCACTATTTCAGACACACCAAGTTGGCAAAATGCTTGTTTTCTTTTAGTTGGTGATAGTTTCGAGCAACTACTGGGTAGATAAACGGAGTTAGTAAATCTAATATTAATTATTTTACGTGAATTTTCTCTACAATAATGTGTCTTATAATTTCCTTAGGTTGAACTTAAGATTTGCTCCAGATATGGCTAAGATAAGAGTGCCACCAGGCCGGAAGTATATAATCTTAACGACTGTTTAGAACATGAGTTGGAGCTGGTTGGCTGTCTGGCTGGCAAAACCTTGTTGCTGTATTCCCGGCAGCTTTTTATAATTATCAAAGAAGCTTTGTCCTGGTGTTCAGCTCTGGCATCACTTTTACTGTGCAGCTTCCGCAGCACACTTTATTTGTAGAAATATATAAACTGTACCAAAAGTGGTATAAAGGAGACCCATGTGGTTCCACGGAGTAGCCTTGATAAAATTACCAAACATGGTTAGGCCAGGCTTGAAATAACTCGCGTGCTACAGCATTGAATGAATAGCAAGGATGAATAAGGATTCTTTAAGCCAAGACCAAGTGGTGGAGAAAGCACCTGTCTCGCCTCCTGGCTCATTGGCAGTTTAGGCGCACACCAAAAAGAGGATGGTTTCTTCAAGCTAAGGCCAAGTGGATACAAATTGCATGTTTTGCCTCCCTGGCTTAATAGCAGTTTAGGCCCGTGCTAGAAAGGGGATGGCTTCTTCATGCCAAGTCCAATTGGGGCACAAATTCCGTGTCTCATCTCCTGACTCAAGGCTAGTTCAGGCATGTGCCAGAAAGCAAATACATTTTATCGTGGCTTTGGTAAGATAATATTCGGCGATATTAAAGTAAGAGCCGGGAAACGTAACCCACATCTTTTATAGTAGGGGGTTTGGCTATGGACCATGGATCCAATAAATTCATAATTCCCCTTATGGAAAACATGTACTGCACTCTGATTATTTGCTTGATCGTGTTAGATGTGGAATGTCCATTTGCTGCATAAGAGCTTCTCGTGTATAGCAAGATGATTCGGAATGAGTGAGCGAAGCGAGCGAATCTGTTACTCGTAATCATTAAAAACTTACGGTTTGTTTATATGTATGTCTTCTCCTCCGGATGTAGGAAAGCTAATAATGTGAGAAAAGTGTTGGGAGATAGGAAATTAATTCGGGTGTCATCTAAGCGTATTTTCAAAATTCTAGATAACAATTTTTCCGTCGAAAAAAAGCAAAAAACCACCATTGGACCATTATTGAAACCAAATTTTTGAAGTTGACTGTTAGCTTCGGAATGTTCGGAATGCTTTATTCGCACGAGAATAAAGCACGTGCAACAAATGGGTGGAAAGGCTGCTGGAGTTGCTTTATTCATATTTAAATTTCAATGCCACTGAATACCAGTTTACAGTTAAATTTAATTATTATTACGCGAAGATACGAAAAAGTTAAAATGCTAAATAGAACATTTTGCTGGCCCCCAGCCAGGCCGGCTAAAAATGGTTTCTTTCGCTGAAAAGTACATTACCTGTCAATTTTAGCATTGTTGCCTCAACGATGCTGTCCTTGCCTTGAGATTTCAGTTCACGATGGCCACCTCAGCCACCCGATCCCGCATGTGCGATCCTCCCTATAAGATTGAAACCCCAATGGCTTTGTCATCTCATTGTCTCAAGTTGCGTCAAAAGGTGACACCCGAGGGGAGGCAGGGTGGGCCTAAAGGTATTGTACTTTTCAGCAAAAGAAACCATTTTTAGCCAGCCTGGCAGGGGGCCGGCAAAATGTTCTTTCTTTATGCTGCAGTACAATACCTGTGAATTTTAGCATTGACAGGCTGACCTCGTCAAATTAGGTGGCGGGCACCTTTTGACTGAGTTCCCTGGGTTGCTGAGGCTGGCGTTGGGGTCTTGCTTTGGATTTGATTTTGGTGGAGGATGTACTCCGGAAGCCAAAGCGAGCAGTCCCCCTCTTCCAAGGAGTTATTTTTTGGTTTAAACCCCCCCTTTTTTTGGAAGAGGGTTCGGGAAAAATCCATGTTTAGAAGAAAAAATATTTTTAAGGATTAGATGGATGCATTACCTTTTCCTGTCGTGCAGAGGCGAACCTGATGGCGACATTATGGGGATGGGGGCTTGAAAGGCTTTCTGGTAGTGTCTGGTCATGAGGAGCTGGAGAGCAGGCTGTAGGAGGTAGTTCAATAGTGTAGAATGGCACAAGATCACCCTGCAAGGTTGGGATTTGGATCACAGTTGTGAAGGAATTTGGAAAGGTTTGGTAAGTGTCAAATTTGCATCCCAGTGATTTTATTTATTTTTTTTAAAGTGAATTTTGAGGAGCGGCCTTGGAAGGGTCGAAAGAGGAGTGGTGAAAGACTTGATAGAACAGGTTGGGGTTCCAAGGCTGGGACGGGAGTCCGACGTTAGGAGGATACGTTCCGGACACCGAAATGGCACCGTTCCGGACACCGGACCCTTGGCCTTGGCCTTGTGGCCTTGTCGCCTTGTCGCAGGGAAGTTCGGTGGTTTTGTGATTGGAAAGTTGAGTCATCACGGGGTGCATGGGGGGGGGTGAATGAATCTGAATTGTAAAATTGCCATAATGAAAACGTGTTAACATGGAGACCAGAGGTGTTTGAGGTGACAGCGTCCCATGTCTCGGTGATGTTGCAGTGTAGAGCGAGATCTGTTGTGTTGAAGGAGGCATTTGAGGAGATCGAGAGGTCTTTAAGTGGGCCGGATGCGGGAGTGGCAATTACTGGCCTTGACGGAAATGTTGCAGGTGGAATCCGTGGATCCGTGGGTCTAATGTTGAGCAAAGGATGACGGAGACTACTGGGGCGTTTGTATGCTGGACGGGCTGACTTTGGAAGGGATAGCTTGGTGAAAACCCACGGGACTAGGTGAACAGGATCACAACGACCCAAGTGGGGTGGTGGGGACTCCGGCCGAGGAGCTAGTTGGTCTTCTAGGAGATGTCTGGCTGACCGGTTTAAAAGTTTGAGATTTTCCGTCTGGAGTGATTGGAATTGCTGTTGAAGAGACGAGATCTGGGATGTGAGAGAATCGACCTGGTCACTGAGTAGTAGTTAGTTACAAATTGATGCTGGGCTCAGTGGTTTCGGCGTAGCTTATGTTTCATAGTTGTGAAGAGCTTCACGTGATCAATTCCAGGGGTAGCTTGTTTGAGTTCTTCAGCTGAAGGTGGTGGAGCTGTTGAAACGATATCGACGGTCGTGTTCGTTTGGTCTGGTTGGTCAGGGTTGGTGGGATGGTCCGCGGTTGTTTCTTTTGAAGGGGAGTAGGGTGTTGCTGGAATGTCATCCACTGTGGTTAGTTGATCTTCCAGTGGGTGGTCAAAGTTTTCTCCTAATGGCGAGGAGGGGCTGTCAATCTTTGGAGACTCAGTGGGAGTCGTTTGCTTTACTGGAGAGTTTTCTAGGAGTGAAGAGTTTCCATCCGAGGCCTCTGAGGAAGGCAACGCGGAGAAGTGGTCAACCGGTTCTCGGAGCCAGGAAACATAAGATGCCGGAGAACTGAATGATGACGCCGGTGATGACTTACCGGGTGTGTTAGGAACAGTTTGTCGAGCGTTCTGCTTTAAGATTTAGGTCAGAAGAGGAGACGAGTCTGGGTGCAAGACTGGAGAAGGCCTGTCAACTTTAGTGGGGGTAGTTGAAATGGGCTGTCCTTCTCTAATTTGTTTCATCAGGAGTGCCCGTTGATTCCTTTGTTTTTTACGTAAGGCTGAAGCCTAGTGAGTTGCAGCAATAAGACGTCATTCAGTTAAAGGGATTGAGACACAAACGCCACAAGGTAAGTTGTAATAATCACACTTGTGGTGAAATTGACAAACCGTCTTATGGGGGGGTCACGCGTGTAAGATTTCATAGACCTGGGTACGAACACGAGCCGCGATCTTCAATGAGCGGGATTCTGCCTAAAAACGGGTCCTTCCCGGGAAAGCGCTGAGCTTGCTTAATTTTCACCATGATGTGAAAAACAACACCGGACTGGGAGACCACTAAGCAGGGTGATGAAGTGCAACAGTGACGCGACTTGAAGGCGGGAAAAAACGGGAAATGGAAGCGGAAGTGACAGTACAGTTGAGAGGCGAGAAGAACCTCGGTTTGGGCTGCGGATCTTCTGGTCGGGAGAGTAAGGAGTCGCAGACCGTGGCGAGATGGAGTTGAAGGGGGAGTCCGGAAACGTGCCGAACAGGTAAGCGATAAGGCACGTGAGAAGACGATAACGAAGGATGGAATCGGCTGTCGTAGGCGCAGTAGAGATCGATGGTTTCAGTGGCAGTGGGAAGAGGATTGAGGTTACCTCGACGTGTACAACTTCGTCTAATGTCGACCATGTGGTTCTAAGAAACCAAAAGAAGACCGAAGTGGTTGTGTCGTAATGGAACAAATGTTAGACCCGTAGAAGGCCAGTGTGAGGAGGCTTAGGTGGCGACAGAAGCAGAACGACAGATACGTAGCACGGTGAGGAGACTGTCCGTGGCCCAGGGACAGAAGTAGGTAGAACGCCCTTGATCGAGTGGGAGGCTAGGCGGCGGCGTCCGGGAGTCGGTGTGTGCGACAGGGGTGAGCTTGTTTGGCGACCGATGTGACGTGTAGGTAGTGCGACACAAGAGCCGTTCGTAGTAGAGTTAATTAACGGAACCGTAGGGCACCAGAACGGATAGATGTCAAACGATAAGCCGAACAAATGTTGGCTCATCTTCAGATGCTGTCGGAAGGGAAACGTAGAGGCAGCAGAAGGAACACCGTGGGCAGAGCGGACAGGCCAGTGGAGGATTCAGCCGAGACGAAGGGTGCCGAAAGGACGAGGGACTGTGCGAGCGACGTTTTACGGCCGGCTGAAGGACCGGGAAGCTGCGTAGTACAGGATGCCGAAGGCAAGGAGAGGTGAAAGCTGACCCAAGGTGATGTACCGGCTCCCTAGTCGGGAGGTGTGGGGAACCAACGGGCACCCACGACGTCCATGTTTCAGGCGTGGAACCAGAGGGCGGCCTGGCATCCCCGTGCGGGAGCTGCCCTGTCAATCCCGCTGAAGATCATAACATCGACAGAACGAAGGGAGCCAAGAAGCTTGGCCCGGCGGTGTGGGGCGATTTCAGGAGATAAGGAGAGGAGGACGTGATGTCTCCATTCTGGCCAAGCCACCAGACATCTGCGGAACAAAGGCTGACATGAGGCTCGGCCCGAAATGGAACGAAGCCTAGACGATCCGAGCGTGAGGCAAGCCCGGGATACTACAGGACATTTGGGAAACGAAGGGGAGAGCCTGGCGGGGTTAGGGGCGATGTTGGTTAGTTCGAGTGTGGAACGATCCTGGGAGGCAACGGGAGGGAGCCACGGCGTCTTCATCCCGGCGTAGACAGAGCAGCTGCGGAATTAAGGGGCCAAAGCCTAACCCAGGGCAGGGTTAAGACGGATCTTATGTTGAACGATCCCGGGCAAGGGAAGGGGGCCCACGTCGTCTGTGTGCGACGACCTCCAAAGATGGAGAAGGGTTGTGTCGTTGGGGCCGAACCAGGTAGGTTGAGGGACTTAGGTGGTTCAAGTGTGGTGCGATCCTGGGAAACAACGGGAGGGAGCCACGATGACTCGATCCATGCAGGCGACGCCAAAGGTTGATGACAGATGGTGTTGTAGGGACGGATTTGCTAAAACAAAGGAATGATGCCGTTCCAGTGTGGAGCAATCCCGGGAGACAACGGGAGGGAGGCACGACGACTTCGATCCATGCGGACGGCCCCAAAAGGTGGCGACAGGTAGTGTCGTAGGGGGACCGACAAGGTCAGACGAAGGGCCGTTGCCGTTCAAGTGTGGAGCGATCCCGGGAAGCAATGGCAGGGAGCCACGACGTCTTCAATCCATGTGGACGACACCAAAAAATGGCGACAGGTGCTGTCACATGGGGAGGACAGGGTGGGGTGAGGGGCTGATGCCGTTCCAGTGTGGAGCGATCCCAGGAAACAACGGGAGGAAGCCACGACGACGTCAGTCCATGTGGACGACACCAAACATGGCGACAGGTGGTGTCGCATGGGGCGGATTGTATAAAGTGAGAGGTTGACGCCGTTCCAGTATGGAGCGATCCCGGGAAACAACGGGAGGGAGGCATGACGACTTCAATCCAAGCCGACGACATCACGAGTTGGCGACAGGCTGTGTCGCGGGGGACAAGCCGGTTAGGATGAAGGACTGATGCCGTTCAATCAGGGAGTGATCCAGGGAAACAACGGGAAGGAGCCACGATGACTTCAATTCAAGCCGACAACATCAGGAGGTGGCGACAGGCGGTGTCGCAGGGGACGAGCCGGTTAGGATGAAGGAATGATGTCGTTCAAGTGTGGGGCGATCCCGGGAAACAACGGGAGGGAGCCACAACGACTTCATTCCATGCGCACGACACTAAGGAAGAAGATGGGTGGCGTCGTAGGGGACACGGCAACTACGTCCCAGCCCCCTACGGGACGAAAGGTGATAAAAAAGGACGAAGCACCAGGAAAAGTAGGACAGCAGCCGCTGTGGCGGCTTGAGACAAAGAGATGACAAACCATTGGGGTTCCACTCTTATAGAGAGGATCGCGCATGCGCGATCGGGTGGCTGAGGCGGCCGTCGTGAACTGAAATCTCAAGGCAAGGACAGCATCGTTGAGGCAACAATGCTAAAATTGACAGCTATTGTACTTTGCAGCATAAAGATACTAAATTACGTTATGACAACATATTGATAACAGAAAAGGATCTAGATAATATTTATGCATTTGCATTTGTAACATTTAAAACAGCAAGAATCGACCAATAGTGTTTATGTTAAGTCATTAACCGGTACTCTCCTTATGCATGGTAAATCATGAGTGGTTTTGAGTACGAGTAAGTGCCGCGTATAGGCCTAACTGAAAATCAGAACTTCACGAAATGACTAGCAAGGTGTGTGCTATAGTTGGTGCTATGGTTTATCCATCTTTTGAGTTACGGCATCGGTTGTGCCCATGAAGTTTGATTAAAGTGAATGTTCTTAAAATCGGCGTAACAATAAAACCCAGATAAAGTGTGGGTAAAAGATCCTACATTTTCGCTCCGAAATTTTGCTGGAGACCGTTTTTCTTTTTGGCTGTTAGGTACCCATTCTGTCCCACTCTGAACATCGTCAATTGCTGGTGAAATGGGGCAAATGAGATAAACAGAATGGTAACGTTTGTTTATGAACTGAAACCTTATGAAACACAAATGCTACACTGATCATTTGCTTGATTATTTGACTGATCATTTTTTGTGTCGAATTGTCTGTCTGCGTTGTAAGAGTTGCAACAATTAATCTTCTCGAGAGAAGCAAGACACTGCTAAATGAGCAGGCGTCAGCGAGTGACTCAGCTAGTAATATAGAAATAAAAAAAAAGAATGACGAAGAAAGTTTAAAAAATTTAAAAAGTAAAAATTGGTCGCAAAATGGGGTGGATTTTTAACATTACTGGCATTGCTCGACCCATTCTTAGCTGGTGTAGCTGGTCTGGCAGGTAGTGCTGCTGGGATTACTGTAGCTGTCATGAAAGCTCAAAACTGTGCTAGAATACAAGCAGAGATGGTTAGGCATAACAAGCAAATGGAAGGTGCGGGACTAAAAAAGACAAAATATGTTACGGCAGAGGGCTCTATCTCAGACCAGTTAAAGCATGATCGATTTTAGCAAACTTCAAACTTCGATTTAAATTATTTCGTTAAAGTTTTGAAAATTCCTAAATATAAAGGTATTTTTAGCAAGCATCAACTTCCACAGAAAAATAAACGATTTGAGTGCATTAACAGCATTAACAGCATTAACCTAGAAGATTTTGATGTGGGAGAAGGCAGTCATCGGGTGGCTTATACGACTGTTACCGGCACACCCTGTTAATTCTATTGTAATTTCGAGCCTTCCGTTTTGATCTTTAAGTATTTAGGACCAGAAAAGTACAATTACGACAGGGTACTTTAATTACGAGACGGTTTTAGATGGGCAGAGAAGCATGTAAAATTATGTTGGTACTTAGGTATAGATCTACTTCATATTAGTTCCTGCTTTTATCATTGTTGCCCAAATGGTTCCCCACAAACATTGCCATTCCTCGATAAAGTTTCAATGGCTCTTTCTAAAATTACGGCGCCAATTCCACAATAGGTTCGTCTTAGTAGCACTGCTCATTGGTATAAATTTGAAATGCAGTAATCGACTCTTCGTCAGCTTTGCAATCCCTATATTCAAACTCCAGCAGCTTGAATAGGCTGTTGTTCTTATGATACATAGCATTTTGTAGTTTGGATCAATACCAGTACTAAATACCTAGGCATCCAAAAAATTACAATTGTTTGTGCAAAGGAGTAATTGAATGGAGCCTTATTACTGCATGAGAAAAAATGACGTTTTGAATGGTGGGACGGCATGAAATATAAGCAATATAAAACAGTTTTCGAGGATGAACCGTTTCGTAACCGCATCGTTCAATGATGTGGGTTCTCTTGTATTTGTAATTCTTGTATTTCTCACATTTATACATCCTTCATAGTTTGTACGAGTGCCGGCTCCCTCTATTACTACAGAATCTATACATACCAAGTCGTTTTACTTTTCTTCCTAAAGCAATTAACTGCAAAGAAGTTGCAGCATCCTTGGGATCTTTTGCATGTGCAAATTTAAATAAAAGTTTGTAACTCACACTGTAGTTTCCATCGAGGTTTAAATTAAACCAGCACGATTCTTTAGTAGCTACGTTGACGTATTCTTTTGTAGCTACATCGTTTTTTTTCTGTTGGCGATACCACAGTTTTTATCTGTTTATTTTTTGCGTTAAAGTGACCATCAGTCTTCTTTCAGATTTCAGTTTTTCTATATGGACTTTTGAAGCATTTACCCACGAATAATTTACGGCACCTTCAAGGTCTATACCGATGTGTGAGTTTATTTCCTGCATCATAGTTCTGATTAAAGTATAAGTTAACCCAATGTGCTTTGCGAATTGACATATTCTGTAGTGACAATGTGGCTATTTTCTGTTCGTGGTGCCACCTTTTTAATGTGATTATTTCTCGCTCTAAAATGTTGTCCTTCCCCCCCCCCTCCATGGTTTCACGCTTGCTATGTCGTCTTCTAACTAAACTGGATAACTGTGAAATAGTCATCACATCTTGAGGGTCTATCCCAGGCGCGAGTTTTATTAGACAGCTGTACCTCATATCGTAACCCAT
>JAHWFP010142121.1:19826-35740 GCA_023313725.1 Lithobius niger | reverse complement strand
AAAAAAAAGAGGGGGAGGGAGGACGGTAAGGAACAGGTCAGCATCACGACCCTTGCATCATCTTCATATCTATCCTGTCTACACTCCGATCCAACCTACAGCGCTGCGACCACTGATTACGTAATAGTTCCACCACTAGATGCCACAACGGTCATCCGCCTCGCAGTTTGAAACACTACGCGTCTAATAGTTTTTCTGTGTTCTGTTCGTCTTTCGCCATATCTGGCTCCTCTTCGTCTGAAGATCCTCTGCCTGACGCGGAAATAACACAAGACACTATCTTGTTGTAACCTTTCCTTCTAGTCAAACGCGGATGTACGGTTGGCTCCACTATTGTACTGTGTTTCAAACACAAAAACAAACCAACCAATTTGCCAGATGGCAACCCAAGCATGACATCGGACAGCTTGGCGTCTGCCCCTCTTGCATCTCATGCGTTTTACACTCAGTTTTCACGTCAATGCATCCTCAACTACATGCAACCTGGTCTTCATCACTTTCAACAGTATGTTAGTGCTACCGTCCACACGCACTACAAACGACTACACTCCGTTCCCGTACGTCCGCCTCACCAATCTCTCCATCCGCTTCCTGGTTGCCACTTCACGATCCTTCACCCAAGGCCATAGTCGTAACACTAGGTTTCCGGGTCCTTCCCTAATCGACATTCCCATCTGTCTCTTGCTCCTCAACACAACGATCTTCGGCATGGATTCTGCTTCATCCGCCTCCCTTGTGGGATGATACAATCACGATCCTCGCCTCCCTGATAGGACCTTATCACAATTTTAGCTTTATACAACCATACCTTTCCCCTTTTTATAAAGTGTCTAGCATTCAACGGCCAGCGTCTCTTCTTTCTCTGGAAAGCCATTCCTTTCGATCCTCGTCCTACATCAACCAGCTGCCTTCTTCTTGATTCAACTGTATTCCGCATTTTCAGTTTACCACGGTTCGTCCTGCGGACGGTGTCCGTTCCTCACATCTGCTACGAGCTTGCCGCGTCATGCGCTCACCATACACATTCATACTTTCCACAATCCATCATCCAGACAGTTTCCACTCTTCACGTCTTCTGATCATAAGGACACTCATCATTCCCTGTCCTACGGACAGTGTCCGCTCCTCAGGTTCACTAAAGAACTTGACGACACGCGCCATCCGCCTGTCCGCTTCACAATTGAGAGCACCATCATTCCCAACAAGATAGGCGATTTCGGAATTTTATCTGATTTCCTATCTTGTACCCCACGGTATTAAGACCCCTGCTTGCGGTTCCTTCTTCTGCTTCTGCTAACCTTTATTAAATTATAACGATTTACCGCACTGCCTGACCTCACTTAAGATGTAACCTTTTCCGAAACAGCAGATCGCTCCTCAGCCCGCAAACAGTTTCGGCTCTTAGTGAAATTGGTCAAGGACTCAGGGTTGTCTTTGCCAGGGACTAGTTCCCGGTGATGCTGGCTTGTACAGCGGGGACAGCGAACTTAGCCCTCCTCCGGGTTACAAAGACCGCTATAAAAATAGGCAATGTATATACTCGTCGGCTATAAAAAGACTAAAATTGCAGGGCCTGCACCTGTTTAATTTTAGTTTTTATTGCCTAACCGAAAATATACATTACCTTAACTCCCACCCAGGCCTCCCTCCATTGTCTAGTTTCTGGGTGAGGAAAAATAATGCCATCGGATGGTTGCGCCGAGTATATATAGCCAGCCCATCCCTGTGCATGCGCAGTAATACAAGCCCGGCTGGGAAGCCAACTTTCAAGCTTCTAGGGGAATAATAGCTCAAAAGGAGGGAATCGCTTTAAAAATTGGTAATGTATGTTTTCGGTTAGGCAATAAAAATTAAAATTAAGCAGGTGCGTGCCCTGCAATTTTAGTCTTTTTAAACTGCTACTTAAATTAATTTATCACAGAGTGACTAGGGATGGGTTGGTAACCGAAACCGAAACCGAATTTTCGGTTTTTACTGAAAACCGACACCGAAACCGATTCGGATTTTGTGTCGCTTTTTCATACGGTGTTCGAAAATTAAAAAAAATGATTTGTTGTTTACATTTTTTTAATAATTATCATTTTCTACGTATAAATGACAGCAAAGCTCCTAGCTATTGAAACGAAAATAGTAGATGAAAATGGTGCCACAGCTATACCCACGGTCTATGACGCTGCTGAAAGTAAGAGCAGGAGTAAGTTGAAGCTAGTAATACAACTGTTGCAAGAAAAAAAAATTAAGAAAATCTGGTTGGAGTGGATGGTAGCAAAAACCGATACCGAAACCGAGGTTTTTTGGGCGTGAAAACCGGAACCGGAACCGAAATCAAAAAAATGAAACGGACCCATCCCTAAGTGTGACAATACTTTAAAAAAAAGAAATATGTAAATTAGGCACTTGAAGTAATGTAATTTTATTCGGTTTGCCATGGCAAGTAGGGTTTCCAGCCCAGGAACTCGGATGATCAGATTTAAAGCTCCGGGTTTGGCAGAGTTTGGTGTAATGGAGGCGTTTAGCTCCATTATTTTCACATTTTCGCTCCATTAAGGAGCCTTTTAGTTAAAGGGACAGGGGCTTGGCATCTGTCACTCACGCATTGCATGGATACACTCAATACATATAATGAAAGGGGTGAAACCGTCCAGGAGCCTTATCGTAGAACAATTGAGTTTTATTAAATTTTATGATTACGCGCTATTATCATCAATGTAACTCGCACTGCACGTCTTTATTGATAATTTGTGTCACGTTCGAAGTCATTATTTGTACTCCTACGCTGTCCAGACCGACCTGAGAAACATTTTAACATTGAGGTAAGAGTTCTGGCCATTACCGGAAGTTGACTGGGATATCAAAAACTGAAAATCTTCTCAAATCGCTCTGGACAACCTAGTTGTATAAATAATGACTTAGAACGTGAGACATGTTAACAATAAAGACGTTCAGCGATTATAATAGCGATTATTTAAAAAAATATGGATTGTGCTACGATGAGGCTCTTGCTGGTTTCACCCCTTCTATTCTATGTATAGAGCGTATCCATGCGACGCGCAAGTGACGGACGCCAAGCCCCTGTGGTTAAAAGCAAGTGCAATATGCTAGTGAGCTACGCTGCGGCTGCATGGTCACCAGCCGAGGACTCAAGGCAAGCAGGAAGCCTCGGAATTCCCCCATTGACATTGATAAAACCCCAGCAGGAAGCCTGTAGCTTTTGATACTGGGAGGAAGTGGAAGGAATCACCAGACACAAACTGAGGGGTGATTGTCGGTAAGAAGGCATCAAGCCATAGCAACCAGCGCGGTTGCTTGTTTACTGCCTTGGAGGAATTATAATGAATATCCTTCCTTACCACCAAGTTTATTTCTATTCCAACTGCAGGCTGCATCCAGTTCACCTGGTGGCTACGTTACGCGATTGCGAACCTTTAGTTGTTTACTGAAGTTCATCTGCAAGTTAATTTTAAATGAAAATTTAAAATGAAATGCTTCTTGAGGTCCTATTTTTAAAAATGTTAGGCTTAACGAGTTTGGAATGGAATAGTAAATCTAATGGTATAGGATTTGTTTAGGAAGTTGGAAGAAATGTTCAATAAATTCTGTAAGCAGTTAATAAATGTTACTAGTTTACTGCAATATTTTTCTTATAAGCAAGTTTGCGAGATGAGACTTCTGAACTCTCATTGCATCTAGTTCAATTTTGTGTAAAACCCGTGCAGTGCCGCAATTAGGAGTGGCCCAGAAAGCAGGGGGCCATTTTTCAAACGGTACGAGTGCCATAATACCAAGAAATTAGAGGCCAGAAGCATTATTATTAGCTGAAGTTGTTTTTTTTAAGTCGTGGAAAACCATTGCCTTTTGTTGTAAATGTCGTTTTGAAATTTTGTAGTTTTATATGGTAAGAACCATGTTAAAAGTATTGCATGTTTATCTCTCCAGGTTAGCAAACGCTTGGACGAAATCACGTGTTGACCATGAAAATTGCTGAAGTTTTTGTGATTTGCCTCCGTAAGTTACTATTCTGTCAAAAATAATGTAGGCTAGTGGATTTTTGTGTGTTTGATAATGTTTTGGACTTTCTTACAGTATCGTATCCCAATGAAGTCATTTCAGGTAGCCTACAAGGCGAGACCTGTATTGATGCAGTGTAATTAAATAGGTTTCTATATGCCGATGAAAATGTGCGTTACCTGCAATTTATAGCATTGCTTCTTGTAATGCATTTCTCCTCTAGAGAAGAAGAATCAATCTTAGTGTGCATGCGTGATGCACTCCTTCTCTAAAAGCGCCGGAGCAGGACCGGGCTTCATCTTTCTTCTCTAGCATCCATGGTATGTGGTCATTCTCCCCATTCTCCTTCACCTTCGCTGGCTTATAGCGCCACGGACTCCTGTAAGGCCGACGCCTTACATCGCAACCTGTTCGCTGCTTCGTCTTCCTGACTACCATATTGGACATCACGACCACTTCAGTTTTCGCTCTTGATGTGAGCACGTTTCCTTTACTGGATCCTTCACCAGCTATTCACCGTCAGACTGCCTCCTGCAGTCCTTCCCTGCGTTTGGTTCTTCCTTCAGACCCGACCTTCGCACCAGCCACCAATGCGGCATCGTAGTTAGATGCCACCCTTCTTGCTGATAGCGTGTCTCCTTCGCTGGATTCGTCGTCCATGGTACATCTTCGAACGGGGTCAGGTCGAAATACCGACAGTCGAAATCCCGACAATCAAAATCCCGACACCAAAATTCCGACAGGTCAAAATCCCGACGTATCAAAATCCCGACAGTCAAAATCCCGACAGGTCAAAATCCTGACAGTCTAAATCCCAACAAGTCAAAATCCCGACAGTTGAAATCCCGACAGCTAAAAAAAATTCCAACATTGAAAAAACAGGATTACTTGCTGAAAATCATTTAAAAATCGCAGGAGGCGAAAAATACCGATATTGCCGAATTTGCCTTTAATTTGAACTGGATCATTACTGATGGGGAAGACCCATGAGTCCGTATGCGATTGAAGGGGGTTGACGGGGCAAGCCGACTCCCCTTATGAAACGATACAGGGTGCACGAACACAGGAGCATCGTGGTTTGCGTATTTTCAAAATCAGGTTGGTGTAAATTGAGTGTGTTATATTATTTTAATGTATTACTTTTTTTTAAATAAATGTAGTTACGCCATAGTTTAATACCAACACTCGTGACCTTCAAAGTTAACAGTAGTAATATACTATAAACTGAATCAGTTAATGAATTTGCTAAAATGGAGCCAGAAGCACAAGTCTGTTTATAAGTGCCATCTCAAAAAGATAACCCAAAGCTGAAAGTGCGTGGCTGAAAGAGCGTGAAAAACGTATAGCAACAGTAGTCGATGACTGGCATAATCGAAAAACATCCGAGTTCCTTCGCAGTCTGGCTCATAACATTGCGCTGTATTTTTTTTTATGTGTATATTTTTAGCCAGTGCGTATTTTTACCTTCTTTTTAGCATGTTTAGCCAATGATGTAAAAAAAAATTTTGATCTATTATTTGTGTTTTTTTTTCAGCCAAAGCATTTTAAACTAAAAGTATAATGATCGCGTCCGTCCTTGAGTCCTCCCATGATGCAACGCAAATTATCGAGTGGGCTAATTTTGGCAGCAAGGCAAACTGACAGAGCTGAAAAAAGTGGCAGCCACTCCACCATGTTCTAAATTCGTCAAGGAAAAGCTATCAATTCAAGTCAAGCCAGGGAAGTAATTGTAATCTTTTCGCGTCGATATCAGCAAGATGTATTCCCCAACAGTACCTTGAAAAGTAAGAAGGATTCATTAAAGGCTACTGCAGAATACACTGGAGTAAGTTATTCTACCGTAAATAGAATGCAAGAACAACAAATTTGGCTTTGGCAGAATCTCCCTGAGCTTGACTGTTGATCAAAAGAAAAAAGTCTTTTGTTAAAGCAAAAATATGGTTCTTTTTCAGACCCACCAAATCGTGTTAAGAGCCAGACATCCTGTTATATCTCGTAATACTGAATAAACGTTCGTTTCCCACTTATTTTTTCTAAAAAGTAATATATAGAAAATTTTTATATGTTTTACGACCTGTCGGGATTTTGATCCGTCGGGATTTTGATCCATCGGGATTTTGAACCGTCGGGATTTTGACCTGTCGGGATTTTGACTGTCGGGATTTCGAACCAGACCCCTTCGAACTGCCCCTGTAACCTCCGCTGCCTTTATTCGCCAACCTCGGCAGCCCTCATGTTTTCAATACTGCTTCGGCATTCTCCTTGGGTACCTTCGCAAATGGATTCGCCTTGGCACGTACTTGCCTTTCTTACATCTTCGCTGGCTTCGTGTACGATCGTCGATCGTTGTTGGGGTCTCTTGCCTTCTTTGTGCAATTGGTTTTTCTCCCGGCATGGTGAAAACTTCTTTGTCACAATGGGCGATGCTGGCTGCGATCGTGAACCTCTCCTCACACTCTGTTTTTTACCTTCTGCATCCCCACTTACTAATGTCCACGTATTCTTCCATGGGTTATTCAGTGTTGGGCACCACTTGTGGGGATGCTTGGTGGGTTAATAACGTACACGAGGCTCTGGATTGCGGTGATCTGGGTTTAATGTCATGAGCTGAGTTACATGTGTGACTTACTGCCTCTCTCTCTCCTGCCAAACTCTTGTCTTGCGCCGGAGTGCCGCCTGGCGGGAGCTGGGAGTGGGGCGATTGTGTGAGGGTGACGTCATCCTCACAGCACGTACAGGATTATCAGGTCCCGCACGCTCAAACAGTCTTGGGAAAAAATTCCTTTTGCAAGAGGTCCTGGTATAAATCATGGAAGGGATCCCATGGTGTGACGGGGACACGATTATGGTCAAGAATTACTGAACAGACACTGATTGTGTTTTAGGCCTCAGTTTAACCTTGTCCTCACCGTCTTTTATGTACTTTGGTACGGCAAACTAGACTTGGTCGAACAGTTGATGCCACTTCGATCCCTCAAGTTCACGGTTCTTGAAGTGGACGAATTTACGTCGATTTGGTTGGCTTGTTGGGTATGATCTCACTTGTACTTCTCTTCTCCAGAGCACGTTCACACACTGGTGCATGCGTGGGGCACCTCATCTAAATGACGCCATTGTATAGTGTATAGGATAAGGCAACAACTCGAGTAGCTGCCTCGAGGCTCTCACATTGAGCACTATAGCACCAGTCGTACGCACAGTAAAGCTCCTTAACGGGTTGCTTCTTAGTGATGGCCTGTCCCTGGTTTATCTCTTGACGCCAGTTCGTCACACTGTTTCTTCATTCTTGAGTGTCGACCCCCTTCCTCGGGCCCCACCACCCATTCTGTATTTATGGCCCTTGTGCTAGGACTGAGCTGAAGTACCTAAGCTGCTATTTCTGTTTTTCATCCCCGTTCCTGATATAGTTCGTCCCGCCTTCTGTTACTGACTGACCATTACTCCGACTCAAAAGTCTTGAATGCTCCCCCCCCCCCCCCAATATTTCTGCCGTGGTGGCAGAGTTGGAACCTAATTTTGTAAGCTGCAATTTTTTTTTGTTTGCATTTTTGGCCTGTCTTCTGTTTATTTTGCTGACACTGACCATTTCTGTTTATTTTCTGACTGACCATTTTCGTACTCATAAAAATCTTCAATTTCTTCCCCTTTCCTTCGGCCTTGGTGGCAGAGCTCATCCTAATTAGCTAAGCTCCTATTTTTCTCTTTTTATCCCTACTCTTGGTAATGTCATTCCTCTTTCTCTTATTTTCTGACTGACCATTTTTCTGGTTGAAAAGTCTTCCCCCCTCCCCCCCCCCCATATTTTCGGCCATGCTGGCGGAGCTGGTCCTAATTTTTAGCCAATCTACTATTTTTCCCTTTTTACTGCCTTTTTGGTAGTTTTGTCTCGCCTTCTGTTATTTTCTGACTGTCTTCAGTTTGCCAACCCCCCGCCTTCTCATAGTTTCGGCCCCGGTGCCAGAAATGATCTAAGCTGCCAGTTTTTTTTTTTATTTTTACCCCTCTTGTTGGTAGTTTCGTACCGTCTTCTGACTGAGTCCCCACTCATCCCAAGAAATATTTTTGGCCTTGGCCATTGCCAAGAGGACCATTTATTGAAATCTGTTCCATGCAGCATTTGGAGTTGGTAATTCGGTATGCATGTAATTTTAATTTTTTCCTAAAAGGAACAAACACTATTTGATTAGAAAAAGGCAAAATTAGAAAATCTGAAACATGCACGCCTTGTTTACACTGCAGTTAGGTTAACATACTTTGCGAAAGTGCCAAGAAAAAGTTCTGAAGTTGATAAATCTCAAATTCTTTTTTCTTGCATAAAATATGCTGTGTGCAATGGATTTGAATTATTATTTTTATTGGATATAAAATAACACAACTAAGTTCGCTAAAATTCAGCAACGGACGTGGGAATCTCGTGCCGAATTTGACTTGAGAAGAGTGCTTGTGCCTTTCCAGTCCACCTCATGCTTCAATGATTTGCAGTGGACTGCGATGCCGTTGTCATACTTTTTATTCCTCACATTGAAATTCGGCACGAGATTCCCACCTCCGTTGCCTTGAATCACCTGCTATTCAACAACATGAAAAGAACGGGGGGCATTTGATGAACATCCAAGGCCCAGTTTACCTTACAGTTACACAGCTTGTAGGAAGAGAACTCAGCGAGCAGTTGAACCATCAATGGGGACTCACGAGTGCACAGCGCATGCAGCCCAATAAATACGGGAGGCTCGGTCACGGCCGAATTCGAATGCAAGCGTGTTCAAAGCAGACGACGTAATAAACAACGATGTAGTTGATGTAGAAAGCCGAAAAAGCCTTGAAGCCTGACGAAGATATCTGGGTGGTATGGAAACTTTTTTGGACTAAGTGCGAGTCCGTGTTGTGAACTTAGTTGTGTTATTTTATAACGGATCGATCTTTTCACAGTATGAACTGCAGCGATGTTTTCTGAGTTATTTCTAATGCCATCAAAAATATCATTACCTGATTTTTCCATATAGCAGTTTCCTTCTATTGAAGGCTCAATCCCTAGCGATGAAAATTGGCTTCCCTGCCATGCTTGTAGCTCCCTTCCACGCATGCGCATGCACATGCCTCTATATAAAGCTGCCTGAGTCGAGCTGGCTTCATCTTTCTTCCTAGGGCACCACGATGAGTGGTTCTCTCTTCGGCGTTAATGACCTAGTTGTCGACACGCTGTAATGCCTCATACCCCCTCCCCCCCTCTCCTTCTGCTCTCTCGTTATCTTTCCACAACCTTTTATGTTGTTGTCTCCGGATCCTGGGTCGCCGTTCTGGTTCCTCTGCTGATCTCCTTACGCCAATGGATTTGCCGATCATCTTGGTATCCAGATTAATCATCTTCTCCCTTCTGGTCTCTGGGTTCACCTTTCACCGGTTGCCGTCTTTTTCTCCAGGCGCCCACCCGGATTCATCCTCTGGTTTTAAAGACAGTTTAGCCTCTGCACCACGGCCACCTCGTCTGTCACAAGCGGTTCTGGCTGCCCTCCGTTCGCCAAGCCTTCACGGATCTTACTGAATAGGCGACATGTTCTCGCCTCGGATCTTCCACCCTCCTTGCGGTGCTTCCTAGACTCCAACTGCGGTCGCAAACGGACGGAGATGCCCCCGCGCCACTCACCCTCCAGACCGACGGGCTCTTCCTTAACGGTGCCGGTCACCACTTCGACTGCCAGTGTCGGCACTTGTTTCCAGCTGGTCGTCACTAGATTGCCAGTTCCCTTTCCTCGATTCCCTCAAGCGCCTTCTTCCCTGTTGTCCACTGTTTATACATAGTGTGTTCCGTCTGTCGCCCCAACAGTCTGCTGTTTTCATGGACCTTCTCCAACCACAGTCTCCTCATTCTCGGACCGCGACCGGCCTGCGCCACATCGTCGGTTCCCGTCTCTCAGTGCATTACCACAGACGCTACAGTTCACGTACCTACCAATGGTTCGTCGATCTCTACGGCTGACAGCTGTTCCTTGGAACCACTATCGGTTCCTCCTCCTTCTCTTCCGATCACACCGTTGGCATCCGCCTTACCGGTCCCTTCTCCGCCTTGTCTCCTCTGAGCGGAACTTGCCTTCACGTCTTCATGTCCAGCGGCCACCTCTCCTAACCAGGGTCTTTACGCCACGATACCCTGTGGCACTTCGCCAGACTTTCTGTCACTAGTTCCGTCATTGCCAGCAACGGTCTCTAAGATCAAGATTTCAATCACCGGGATTTCAAGATTTCTCCCGGAAGTCGTAACTTCCAGGCTTCCTTCGGTCACCCTGCCGGCCACCTGGCCCACATCACTCTCTGCTCACCAGGATCCGCAGCACTTTTCTGTCCCTTCATGCATTGATTCCGCCAATAGAAGTGCCACCCGCCCACGTTCGCCTTCTAAAGACTAGCTTTTCTACATCATTGTGCTGACCAAGTGCTCGGTCGCTCTCCTTCCACCCTTCGGTGCCATGCAAACTGGTTTCCGTCAGATTAGCACTGACCTTGAGAAGCGGTCGCCTTTTCAACTCTTCTTCTTGGATACTTACGATTTTGTTTTGAAATAAAATTTTGTTTGTAACAAAAAAAAAATATGTATATATATATATATATATATATATATATACCAAAACAACGGAGACACAACTACGAAAAGATTGCATCAACACATGAGGGACGGCCGCTATAACAGGACGCCGGTTCTCGGAAACGATCACCTGGACCATGGTTCTCCACAACAACAGCCGGTCGGACTCACGCCATCCGCCGGCCTCTCCTCTTCACCCGCACCTTATCAGTGGTCCGTCTTCACCTGCCCTCAGCTAGACCGCTAGACTGCCTTCATCCCTTCTATCCGCTTCATCGGTCGAGTAGGATGGACTGCGTCCTTCCTTCAGGGACACCCTCCTTGTCTTCCGGGCGACCTTCCTCCCTCCCTCCCCATCCCTCTTCACGAGAGGACTCCTGATGTGGTACACACTGCAAAGGGGGGAGGAGGCGTGGATGAGGCATAGAAGAACTTGCCGTAACCAAGAACCTCTCCAATAGACCGTTCCATGTGGCCGCCGCAAGTCCTCCTTCATGATCCCTTTCTCATTTCAGGGTCTTGACCACCTTCAGCCGGTCTCCCTTTCCAGGCTTAGTCCTACGGTCGCCTCTTCCCCAGCCGGCGGTTTCCTGAGACGCCCTCTCTGCGTCATATTTTCCCGCGCTTACCCGAGTGCCTTCCCGTCTTCTCGAGTGTTCGGCAATTGTTGCATGGCAGTACAATCGCTTCATGATGGATATTCCTGTACTGACCAATGCGGACGCTGCATCAAATCTGGCTGTTCCTCCTCTGATCACTTCGGCTTCTGTTGTCGGCCATACTGGACGTTTTACGGACCCTGTAAAGTGTTCTTGCCTGGAGTTCACCGGCCACAAGACCTACCTTGACCCTCATCCATGTTGCCGGTTCCATCGTACATGTGACTGGTAAAATCGGAAATACAGTGTTTGTGGGCGACTTTCCAAAGACGAGTGGGAAGACATTCTTCGCCGTGATAAGAAGTCCCGTCAACGTGCCACCCAAAAAGCAACCCAACGTGCTTTTTTGGCAGATTGCTCTGGTTCCTCAGGGACTCCTACCAATCCGGCATCAAAGAAACGTCATCGACCCAAGGTGTCTTCCTCGGGAGTGGCGTTCGCTCCGACCCCTCCAGTTATGGTACTCCCAGCATTCGACAATGCTCCCCCACATTTTCCTCCATCGACATCCCGTTGCAAATTTAAGTCCACCCAAGGCATTCAAACAAAGAACACGTCTTCTTCATCAACATCTTCGATTCCTGCATCCTGTTGACCGACTTCTTCGACCGCTCCTCCTCCTCTCGACTCGTCGCCTCCGCTCCGACCATATTCCAAGTGCGGACGTCATTCGGTCATCCCTGCTGCGAGAACTCTATTTAACGCCTGATGACCTGGCCCATTTTTGCATTAACTGCGACTCCCTCATATCCACGGCACGTTCCTTTTCACAGGGACTTGACTCCCTCAGAGAAGCTGCACTGGAGATTGAGTCTGTGCATACGACTGCGGCCATAATCCCCTTCCTCCAGGAGACTATCAATACTCAGGTGGCAACCGAAAATTTCCTTCGTTATTCCAACACAACAATGGGGACCGAGATCTGTCCCCTTCAACAAGAAGTTGCTTACCTCCGTGCAAAGAACGGTCTCATGAAAGAAAAATTCAAGATGCTTCCGCCCTTGCCTCGCACGCCACCTTGGAGGGAGCAACACTGCGAAGTCTAAATCTCGGTGGCCGCCTTCCTCTTTGGTCTCTGAAAAGGACCCCAGCAATACCGTCTAGACCAGGTTCCAGCCGTGAAGGTAAAACGGGCTCGACAGCCACCGTTCCTTCCCAGTCCAGCTCCCAAACTACTCAGTCGTCTGAATTTCTGGTTCCGACTCCTGGCGGACAAGGCCGCAGTCACCCTTTCTCCCTCTGTCATGGTCCCCGACTTCATCCCTGACCCGGTGCAGACAACATGTTTGTCCCATGCTGTCGATCAAGTGGTCGCCTCGTGGTCTTTGGCCGCCGTTTCGTTTGATTTTAGTCGAACATCCAACATTCTTTCCAGTCTTTGCTGGACTAGCCCAATGTTCCACAGTTTCCTCTTGGGAAATACCTTTCGCAGCTTGCCGTCAATGGGTAAAAGGCATGGCACTCGGGTTCCGTGCACTGCTTTAACTTCTGAAGTACCTACGGCTCTCCTTGCTGGACCGTTGCCGAGGAACTGTTCAATCACTGCTTCACCCTTGCTTTATCTTCCTTTACCGGCCGCCACTTGCAATAACTTTAAATGTGGCCTCTTGATCTTCTCACCATATTTCAGAAGTTTTTCCTTTACAACTTTGCCGCCCTTTGCCCTTTTTACTGCGTCTTTAGTTCCTTGGCCGCCCTCCCCTTCACGTTTCAGGTTGTTCCCTTCGCTTCAATGTCTTCCACTGCGTTCGACACCGTAACTCGTACGACAAAAGACGAAGGGAAACCAACAGAAAGGAGGTTTGCCCTACTACCGCATTGGCTGTATTACTCCGCCCCATACAAAAAAAGAAACTCTATCCAATACTCGACAACAGCTGACGGCAACGGCCGCTTATCTATCACACAGGCACAAAAGTTTCCGTATCTCGAACGGCTGTTTCTAGCACACGACATTCACAAGACCGTCATGGTCGTCCACCGGATCTTCAGCCGTTCCACCTAAAATACAAATTTCTGGACTCCGTCCATCATCAAGTGTTGGCCAGTCCGATCAAGATCTTCTCCCATCCCGTACAAAGGTAATGAGAATTTTGTCATGTTTGCATGCCTAATTTTTTTCATTTATCTTGCCCTGAATGCGGCCGCCATCCATGCCTCATATCTTATGTGTCATGCGTCCTATGCCCCCTCACAGCTGCCATCATGCTGTACGGTCGCCGGTTGCAGGCTCTATCTTTTTTCTTACTTTCACATGCATCTAGCCTCCTCCCGGATGAGATCACCCCGGTCACCCTCTTATCATGGTGCCGCTCGGCCTAAGCCGTTCGTGGGCCACCTGCATGGAAGGTGCCGGTTCACAGGGTCAATGGGCTCCAGGGCAGCCGGCTCGTAGCAAGGGTAACCATCGTCCTTGGCACCTACCACCAGGTGATGATGTCTGCTATAAAGAAAAATCAGGAAATTGATGTTTTTGATGGCAATAAAAACTTAGAAATACCAGGGTGCAGCCTGGTCAATTTCTGTTTCCTAATCAAAAACATACATTACCCTCACCCGCCCGGCCTCCGCTCTCGGTCGGCAAGGTAGACCCTGAGTGGAAGAAAGATGAAGCCAGCTCGACTCGGGCAGCTTTATATAAAGGCACGTGGACGGGAGCTACGAGCATGACAGGGAAGCCAACTTTTCATCGCTAGAGATTGAGCCTTCAATGGAAGGAAACTGCTATAAGGAAAAATTTGGTAATGCATATTTTCGGTTAGGCAACAAAAACAGAAATTGACCAGGCTGCACCCTGGTATTTCTAAGTTTTGTATTTAGGAGAATTAAAATAGACATTTATAATAAACATTGTTATAAATAGTAGGTCCATTTGCCCTTCACGACTTTACAGCTGCCGGGGGCGCGCGCCCGCCCCTCAGCCCCACCTGAGTATCATTCTAAATGAATGGAAGAAGCTAGCTTGCTGCAGAGCTTAAAAGCTTCACTGTTTGGGAAATTTTTGATATTTTACTAACTTTCGAGGGGTACCTCAGAAATATTTCAATTTTTTCAAATTTTACTGAAGGTTTTTCGAAAATACATCCTGACCTACAACGCTAGTCATGATGGATACAAAAATGACACAGCTACAAAAGGGAAAGGGAGACGTAAACCTCCATTTTTCCTGCGAGCATGTACGCTCATTTCTGCCATTTCCTAGATTGGGGCAGGTATCGGCGCTAGAAACTACTGTCATTATTGACATGTACCCTCTACTTAAAATTAATAAAAGAAGTCCTCTACACCCTTAATAATTTTCAAACAAAGTGTATGGACCGTAATGCAGAGCAAATAATGCATTAGTACTACAGCTTACCAAAAGCAAGCAGATTTAAACGGTAATAATTTGCTTCAGTAAATCGGTATTGTACGTAATCATGTTTACAAGCCATGGTGCAGCAATCAAATCAGTTTAGTGTATATCAATTGGTTAAGTCAAATGCCATCCTCCCGCAGTCACGCTCCAATTCAATGCTTCTAATACTGTTTTTTTTCTCTATTGTGTAAATTTTACCTTAGCCCACTTACTCCACTTGCAATATATTATTTTTTGTTGTTGCAGTTCAAGAAGTAATTTCTAAAGAGTGCAAGTGATGGAATTGATCATGCCACAAGAGCAGAGTGGGATCAACATAGTCAAGATCATGTTCACGATAGAGGAGAATGCTTCAGTGCAGAGTGTTCCTTAGATTACGCAATTTTAATAGCATATAGCGTATCCTTTTCCTTTTTTTCACTTTGTCATCGTGACTATCTGTAGAGGCTAATTAGTATTTTCACAGTTTGCTTCCATGCTGAATTTTATTGCATCTTAAATATGAGTTTTCAGTAAATTTGCATTCATTTGACAGTTTGATTTCTCATCTCCTCAGATTTGTAGCAATTTCACCGATGCTACATTGTACATATTGCGCGGTAGTGCACTTCTTCATTAAAGGGTGTGCACGTTCACTAATATTTTCATTTGTGTTATTGTGAAGTCTAATGATAACTTAGGAGTTAAGTATTGATGTGCTATTCTCCATTAATGGAAATCTAGAATAACATCGGCCTCCAAACTGCAATAACAATTGTTAAGTTTTCTAACATATTTGTGGTTTCCAGTACAGTAGTTCAAAGTGAGTGCTATTTATAACTTAGAATAACCACAGTGAGGATCAACCTGTGCCTTATCACTGTTTGACTATTTATGCCCAGAATTCCATTGATACAAGATTTGGAATTAGGTTAAATTTTTTGTAATGTATGGCACAGTTGTATTTCGGACCATTGCACCATCGCTGAGGGTGGCACTAAAGACTTGGCTGTCGATGCGCTGTTACGTCTTAATCCCTCTTCCCCCATATTGTTAGGCTATTTATACCAGGAATTCTTTTGAAATAATTTCTTTAGTAGAATCTCCTCATATTTTGCCAGTGTTATTTCTAGGACTGTAGTCTCCAGTACTGCTATTTCCTCACTAGTTAATGACATCTACTTGGATTGATTACAGCCGTTATCTAATCATTGGTAGGTTATTTAATCCATGAATTCCACTGACACAAATTTTTTAGTAGAATCTCCACAGTATTTTTCCATTGTTATTTCTATTACTGTAGTCTCCAGAACTGCCATTTCCTAACTGG
>JAHWFP010142121.1:0-19816 GCA_023313725.1 Lithobius niger | reverse complement strand
ATTTCCTAACTGGTTAATGGCATCTATTTGGATTGATTACAGCCTTTATCTTGCATTGTTAAACTTATTTATGCCATGAACTGCCATTTCCTCACTGGTTATTCGTAGCTAGATGAATTTATTAGAGCCTTTATCTTGTTAGGCTATTTAGGCTCTGACTTCTACTGAAACAAGGTCTTTAGTTGGATGTCCACAGTACTTTGCCATTGTTATTTTGAGTGCTGTAGACTTGAGAACCGGCATTGCATTACTGGTTAATGGTAGATATTTGGATTGATTGCAGTCTTTATGTTATCACTGTTAGGTTCTTTGTGCCCTGAATCCACTGAAATAAGTTCTTTAGTATTATTTCCACAGTATTTTGCACCTGTTATTTAGAATACTGTAGTCTCGAGAACATCCATTTCCTCACTGGGTAAGTGGTAGCTGTTTGGATTAACTGCAGTACAGTGCCGCAACTAGCTTTTTCCAAGGAGGATTGCCAGGACAAAATGTTGGGCTCCCTCCTCAACAAGTAAACAATTTTGAAGGCAAAGTGACTCCGAACCCCAACCAAACAATAGTTAATTTTGTCCCTTTTGGGCCCTTCGATTCGCCAATTTTAGACCCCCTGCATTCTGGGCCCAGGGCTTTGCACCCAGTAAAATAAAAGTGCCACCTGACTGGCAAAGCCCCACAAAGACATAAAATCATGCTAATTTTATATTTCAGCCTATACTTGGCCTTGTTCACAAAAAAACACGTATAAAACATGAATAAAACGAGATTGAGCTACCTTACAGGCACTGCTGCAGTAGAGTTGATTTTGTAGTACGCTGTTACAGTCGTCAGCCTTTGTCATATTGTTACGCTATTTATGTCAGGAATTCAAGTAAAATAATTTGTTTAGTAGCATCTCCACGTTATTTTGTCATTGTTATTTCTTCTAGTTCAGTGGTCTCTACCACTGCCATTTCCTTAATTGGTTAATCATACCTACTTGAATTTACTACAGCTTTTATCTTGTTAGGATATTTATGACCTGAATTCTACTGAAACAAGTTCTTTAGTAGATCTCCACAGTATTTTGCTATTGTTGATAGTAGTAGTCTCCAGAAATGTCAATTTCCTCACTGGTTAATGGTAACTACTTGGATTGATTACTGGGTTTATCTTAGCATTCTTATGCACATTTATGCCATAAATTTCACTAAAGCAAGCTCTTCAGAAGCATGACCACAGTACTTTACCATTGTTTCCTAGTGCTGTTGTCTCAAGAACTGACATTCCTTATTGATGGCTTGACTTCCACTGAAACAGTTTAAGTAGTATCACCACATTATGTCAATGTTATTTCTAATGTAGTTTTCAAACCTGCCATTTCCTCACTGGTTAATGATAGCTACTTGGATGATTACAGCTTTAATCAATCCACATTGTTAGGCTTCTTATATCCTGAATTCCCATGAAACAAGTTTTGCAGAAGCAACTCCACAGTATTTTGCCATTGTTATATCAGTACTGTAGTCTCCAGTACTCCTATTTTCTTACTGGTTAACGGTAAACATTAGAATTGACTACAGTAAGGAGGATTTCTTACTAATTGTTCGGCTATGTATGCCATGATTTAAACTGAAATAATTTCTTAGTAGCATTTCCAAATTACTGTGCTTCTAGTACTTCTTCTAGTACTGTTTGTAGTCTCCAGCACTACCATTTCCTCACCGGTTAACGTAGCTACTTGCATTTATCTTGTTAGGCTATTTCTGCTCTGAATTCCACTGAAACAATTTGTTTAGTAGGTTCACCACAGTATTTTGCCATTGTTATTTCTAGTTCTGTATTCTCCAGATCTGCTGTTTCCTTACTGGTTAATGGTAGCTAATTAGTTTGATTACAAACTTTATCTTTTCATTGTTACGCTTTTTATGCCATGATTTTAACTAAAAGAAGTTCTTTAGTAGCATATCCACAGCAATTTTTCCATTGTTATTTATAATACTGCAGCCACCTGAACTGCTATTTCCTAACTGGTTAATGGATTACAGCCTTTATCGTATCATTGCTAGGTAATTTTGACCTGATCTCTACTAAGACAATTTCTTTAGTAGTAACTTCACGTTATTTTGCCACATCATGTTATGTAGCAGGGATGGGCCACTTTTTTCAGCAGCGGCCAGATTGAAAACTATGTAATGTTAAGAGGGCCGGATCATTAGCGGGCCGGATCATTAGCGGGGTTTTTTCTTGCTATGTCCCTTTTATTAACAATTATAATGGGGAAAATAAATACAATTTATTATGATCGGTAACTTACTTAGTGTGACACTGTTTTGTGGCCTTCACCTTTAAAATATCCATAGTTAGGTTAGTGTTCGAAACCCTTAGTTCACTACACAGGTGCCTATTGGTCACTCTGTTTCTGGACTTGCTCTTAACAAATTTCATTTTGAAAATAACTGTTCACATAGATATGTGCTTGGAAGCACTGCTGCCATTCGAATGGCATGATCATGAAATTTTGGAAAACTATTGTTTGGCAAATAAAGTTTGTAAAAAGTATACAATGGCTTTTCGTGGAATTTCCTTTTTAGCTCGGTGTTGCACTGTGACTCTTCTTATTTTCATCTGGAAAGAATCTGGAATTTTTTCAGAATCAACACTGAATGGGGATGCAAAAAGTTTACTGTCAGACTGATTTCAAGGCAGTCTGTCCCAGACAAGAAAAAAAGTATTACAACCCATCGTGTTAAAATTCATGCACGAATGGAAGAATCCAATTTATCCGTACAGGGGGTACCACTAACGAGTCAATCGCAGCACGCTGACTATTTTGAATCTGGATGACTCACTGCGGGACAGATATGTTAGTTTTTTTCTAACTCATGGCGGGCAAACTCATAGACTCCAGAACTGCCATTTGCTTACTGTTTAAGGTAGCTATTTAGACTGAATATAATACGGGTGTTCCCATGAACTCAGCTGGAATATTTTTTTAGCATCACCACAGTATTTACCTTTATTTCTTCTAGTACTGTATTTTCCACCACTGCCATTTTCTCACTAGTTAATGGTAGCTAGTTAAATTTATAACAGACTTTATCTTATGTTATTTATCCCAGAATTCTACTGAAACATGTTCTTCAGTACATCACCACAGTATTTTGCCATTGTTGTTTGCAGTAGTATCCAAAACTGTCAATTTCCTCCCTGGTTAATTGTAACTACTTGGATTGATTACTGGGTTTATCTTACCATTCTTTGGCCATTTAAGCCATGAATTTTATAAGCATTGTCCAGTGTTTTGCCACTTTTCCCTAGTACTGTTGTCACAAGAACAGCCGTTCCCTCACTGGTTAATGGTAGCTACTTGGATTGGTTATGGCATTTTTCTTATTATTGGTAGGCTTATTTATGCCATAAACTCCACTGAAACAATATAAGTAACATCACCACAGTATTTTGACACTGTCATTTGTACTGTAGTCTTTGTACCTGCCATTACCTCACTGGTTAATGATAGCTACTTGGATTGAATACGGCTTTTAGCTTATCACTGTTAGGCTATTTACGCCCTGTATTCTCATGAAACAAGTTCTTACTGGTTAATGGTAGCTAATTTTATGCCGTTATTTCCAGTGAAAGAAGTTTTTTAGCAGCATCATCACATTAATTTCTTCCTTGTTATTTTTATAGTACTGCAGGCTCCAGAACTGCTATTTCCTCACTGGTTAATGGATTGCAGTCTTTATTGTATCATTGTTAGGCTATTTTGCCATGATTTCCATTGAGACAATTTCTTTAGTAGCAACTCCACATTATTTTGCCATATCATGTTATATAGTCTCCAGAACTGGTTAATGGTAGCTATTTAGATTGATTACAATGTGAATGTTCTCATTAACTCAACTGAAATAATTGTAGCCACAGCATTTTACCATTGTTACTTCGTCTAGTACTGTGTTTTTAAGCACTGCCCCCTCTTCACTGGTTAATCGTAGCTGGTTGAGTTTATTACAGCTTTATAATGTTAGACTATTTAGACACAGACTTTTACTGAAACAAATTCTTTAGTTGGCTCTCCACAGTATGTTATTATTGTTATTTCGAGTGCTATAGTCTCCAAAACTGCCATGTCCACACTGGTTAATGGTAGCAACTTGGATTGATTGCAGTCTTTATTTTATCATTGTTAGGTTGTTTATGTCTTGAATCCACTGAAATAAGTTCTCTAGTAGCATCTCCACAGCATTTTACAGCTCTTATTTCGAGTACAGTAGTCTCCAGAACATCCATTTCCTTATTGGTTATTGGTAGCTATTTGGATTGACTATCGGGTAGTACACTGTTGTACAGTAAGCCTTTGTCATAGTGTTCGGCTATTTATGTCAAGAATTCAAATGGAATAATTCGTCTATATAATACTGTATCCCACAGTATTTTGTCATTGTTATTTTTGTTTAGTTCTGTAATTTCCACCACTGCCATTTCCTCAATGGTTAATCATAGCTACTTTTATCTTGTTACAAGTTCTTTAGGAGATATCCACAGTATTTTGCCATTGTTGTTTGTAGTAGACTCCAGAACTGTTAATTTCCTTACTGGTTAATTGTGACTACTTGGGTTGATTACTGGGTTTATCGTATCATTCTTGGGCTATGAATTCCACTAAAGCAAGTTCTTTAGTAGCATATCTACAGCTGATCTAGTTATTAACTTATATTATTATTAATATGGAACTATGCATTCTGTACCAGAACTTGTATCCATTCGGTGATTTTATCTACCGATACTTTGATCAGGTTGAATTGATCGAATGAGTATTCAATAGATTTTCGGTTCAGCATGGTGAAACTAATCACCTTTCAACCATCTACTGTAATACTAGTAATGCTGAAGTTGGTCGTTGTGTATAGCACCTCGGCTGGTCTAGGACCCGCGAGGGACTGTGACCTTCTATCAAAATTATGGGTCATTTCGTTCCAATCTAGTAAGCTGAAACAGACAACGTGTTTCGTCGGAATTCGGGTACTTGCAAATGCACCTTCAAACAATGAACATGTGAAAAACATGTCATTTTCGAGATAAGCAGACGAAACAAAGCCATCATGAAGCAGGCTGTAACATATGACTTCACGGAACAGTTCGGGATACTTTTTTATGTCTCCTAGGACTCCCAATGTCTCCAATCCTTTTTTCAGTTGTTTAACTGCGGATTGTTTGCGATCGATGACGTAGAACGAATATTGTTGACTAGTTTGTATTTATACAAAAACTCGGGCACGTACAGCTGTAGTCCACAAAAACCCAACAGATCAGAGCATTTGTGGTGCGCAACGCAAAGCTGCGACTCATCATACGCGGTAAAGATGTCCTGAATTTTTCCCCTAATCTCAGCATCAACGATGTCATTGATCGTAGGTTGATCGTTGTTGAGTGGAAGATCTGCGATCAAATTAAAAAAAAATGCCGTGAGAAATCGTGGACCAGGTCCCTTCTTGCACTAGAGACATGGCGGTACTTCTTCCCACCTTGAAATATAACCTTTCTTTCAGGTGTATGGCATTGAAGAGTAGAATTTTACATCTACTCGGTCCTGCAAAAAACTTCTCTTCGATTTCTTAGAGCAATAAACGCCACATTTCGCGACGTGGGCTTTTGTGATCAACTGCTCCTTCGGTTGACACTTAATACTGTTTGCGTACATACTTAACAGCAACCCTTTATAAAATAAACTCAATATAGAATAATATCCTCAACACAAAAATATATTAAAGGTTATAGTGTATTTTACAGATAGAAATATTTACAAATGATACATAGAAACCGATATTTATAAATTTATACAAACAATAGAAACCAATTTAAAGATATATAAAAAATGTTTACACACGAAGAAATATTTATAGAAAAACACATTATTTACAAATGCAACAGAAAATTTAACAAACAATAATAGAAAACAATATTTATGTGATAAAACGAACTAGTTTAAATCCTGAAACCCCAAGAAAGAAGAGATAAAGATATCGGAGGTGATTTCACTTAGAAAAAGGGGATATGAATATAAAATGGTCAAAAGTTGTGGAAGTGTGTCTGGTTAAAATTTGCTGCAGTCATGTAGAATGAAGTCACTTTTCTAAACATAATACGTTTAATTCAACCCGAGTAAAAAAAAACACGGTAAACCATTTGACATATTACCACGTCATTGCCAAATGTTCAATAGAGGCGTTGATTACGTTGTCGGCTACGTGTTAAATACAACCAATGACGACCCGATTTAATGGAGCCGATTGAAAACAAAACGGGGAATCATACTGGTCTATAAAAATGATCTGGCAAACATTTTCAAACGTCGTGGCCCGTCGTGTACTTAACACTACATTAGAATTTCCACCTCCGAAGATGCTGGAAATAAACGTACAGTGAGATGGTTTGAGTAAAGTTCGTAGAGCCTGGTAATATAAACATAGCGACGTGTAAATTTTTGGTTAGGGTGCCGCTTTTCGTTCCACCATTATTCAAAAAAATTATCAAAAACTTCTTTGTTGCACTTGAATAAAGTATCTCTACTCATGCAATTCCAACTGGTTTTCCTGCACATCTCCAAAAGAAAATCTACTCTGTCATTGTCGATATCCGCCCACCAGAGCATCAAATAGAACTAACTGTCTGGCATGGAGAAACCGCCTGTCTCGATCAGACATAAAAGCACCGTGTTTGTCATCTAGTTTGGAAATTTGACAAAAATCCCACCACTTCATTAAAATGTTTGCGCATAAATTTTGCTACAACTATCAAGTTGAGCCTGACTATCATGATAAATGCTATAAAAGGTTAAGACCGACGTAACAATATTGAGACCCTTCCGCCCTAATGTGAACGTCTTGACATTGGATGATGATGACGAGTGGATATGTCTCGTTGTCAATGTCCGGTAATTCAAACTGATTCATACACATCTACGTTCAGGGATGAGAAACGCTCATAAGGCTCGCTCTGGGAATAGGTGAGAGAATTGTCTGGAGGGACCCCCAAACGATTCCCTATAAACCGCTATTGTGATGTGGGTCGAGTCTTCGGAATTCGACGGATAAATATGATCTTTTTTTAACTCTACATTGACAAAAAAAAGTGATCCCTCCGTGAATTAAAAAAAATTACCGCTCTTTGAATTCTACCAATAGCTTATTAAATTTTTACGCATGAAAAGTGTAACGAAGCAAATAAACAACACTCATGACCAGGATTGATAGTTGACTAGAGGTACTCCTTCTTCAGTCTTTCCGAATCGTCAGTATCTGCAAACCTTTTGTAGGTTTACCTTTTGTGGGACTGCTTCCTACACTCATTAAGCTAAATGGTACCGATTTCCACCGAGTTTGATGGTTCTCATCGAATATTACGTTCACAAAATTCAAGCGTTATAAAATATCAAACAATCGATGGACCCACATTTCGGAAACATCATTTAATAATATGTAGCACTTAGGTCTGGTTAGAACGTAAATTGTAGTACTTTCTTTAGGAGGATGTATTTTTTTTTTAATATGAATATCATCGGCGCGATTTCGTATTTGAATTGTACTTGTTTCACAAACCAAATACAGGAAACCTTTTTATATAAAACTTATCAAATCCCAAAGCGTCTGGATTATGTCGATATTCTGCTGGATCCGTGGTTTCACTCGCGAATCCGTAGTTCCACTTGAGGAATCCGTGATTCCGTTTGCCGGATCCGGGTACCTATGGTTCCATTTGCGAATCTATAGTTCCACTTGCTGAATCTGGTTCCATTTGCTCAATCTGTGGCCCCATTTGGCGGTGCATTTGCCGAATATGTAGTTCCATTTGCCACTCTTTCAACCCCGTTTTGATCACGTCGTAAGACCCTTGAAATTTTGGATGGCGGCTTGTATATTGCTTAATTAATTCAAAGGATAACCAAATCGGTAATACGATAGGATTATTATTGCGAGCTTGATTGGTTGAGCGTAGTTCTAAACTTCGTCCGACCTCAAACTTCGCTTTGATAACATTTGATAATATTTGTTAGATAGCATGTGGTCTGCAAATAAAAAAAATAAGTAACTTCCGATTTTCACAATGGTAAAATGGTGTTTTATTGATGCAATCGCAAATAATGTTTATACATTTTTGCAGAATTTACTTGTCCCTATAAATAATGCAGAAAAGATGATGTGTTTAAACACGTCAGTTTCACACTTGATGTTTCTAACAACACGGCCACCCGTCACCATTTTTAGAAGTGAAAAATTGATATCGGTATTTGTGGCTGTGTCGTCCTCGAGCATCACACGAGTGTCCGATGTGGACCCAAATACGTGATGGTTGGAGCCGTCTGACCCGGTTAACTTGCTGACCGGCAACCAGACTGCCATACCCCCAAACAATGCTTCAATTACTTTCATTAACGGGTTTTACCGGTCTCCATACCACCCCACAAAAAATAAATTCTCTAAAAATAAAAACGTGTGACTATAGTTTCATTTCACTGGTCGAAATAATATCTATAGGAACATTGATCTTGGAACGCCTGTTTGTATTCTGGGACAACGGCGGAATACTCAACTGTGCCCCACAATTAAAATTGTACGCTTCACCAATTGTTAACAGGAAGACGTTTCGTGGTAAATCTATTGTCATACCGGTCGACTTTGTATACAGACTGTAAAAGAAAAAACATAAAAGACACCAATTTGGTACAAGTTTACAACGGTTTAGGTGCTGTGCAACGGTTGATATTTATACACTTCAAGCAAAATATCCCCGTTCCAGAGGGGAAACGTGCCAACTAAGACCGTGCCAAAAGATGGGTGTTCTCGGACAAGTAAAAGAGGGGGTTGTAATAAATAAATCCAGGTCTTAATAACAATAAACATTAAAATGCAAATATTACCAATTGAAAACTAAATCTTATACCTTAAATCCAATGGCGCCTAATTACGGAAAAATCCGGTGTGATAATACGGTCGACAGTCCACATTTTTCTGAAGTTTTTAGATTACTCGGACACAATTAACTTGTTAACTTATATTATTATTAATATTCTGTTTTTAATACGGAATTATGCGTTCTATATCAGAATTTGTATCCATTCGCTGATTTTATGTACCGATACTTTGATCAGGTTGAATTGATCAAATGAGAATTCGATAGATTTTCGGTTCAGCATGGTGAAACTAATCACCTTTCAACTATCTACTGTAATACTAGTAATGCTGAAGTTGGTCGTTATGTATAGCACCTCGGCTGGTCTAGGACCTGCGAGGGACTGTGCCCATCTGTGAAAATGATGGATCATTTCGTTCCAATCTAGTAAGCTGAAATAGACACCGCGCTTCGTCGGAATTCAGGTACTTGCAAATGCACCTTTGGCTCACCTTCAAACAATGAACATGTGAGAAACATGTCATTTTTGAGATTAGCAGGCATTTCTGTTTTCAAAGGCATTTCTGTTTTCAAAGGAAAGATTATTTGTTCAGTCATAGTAAAAAATGGAAATAATGATGATAATAATATAGTGGGTTGGCTGAATCTACAAACGTGGTGAAACGAGGTCGATGATAGACACGTCGATTTCTGGGGGAAATGGTGGCCAAGGGAAGGGGTCGTTAAAATCATAATTTAGGGGCCACGGTTGATTATTTACATACAAATGTTTCTTGTCTGGAGAAAGTGCTATTCCAATTATGTGACTTTCCAAATCTATCAAAATGTCCATTTCATCACTGGCTCGATCTGAATAAACAGGAGACGAGATATATTTACGAAGAGTTACACACCACCGATTTAAAATCGTACTTACTCATTCTGAAGAAGAAGATAGAAACTGCCTCGTTGAAAACCAAGACCAGCCCATACAAAAAAAAAGATTAAAAATCGCGCGTTCACCAGTCTATACGATTTATGTGATCGTAGCGTAGTTCCAATTTGTTAAAAGTAACGAGATCGATGATAGACACGTCGATTTCTGGGGGAATTGCTGGCCAAGGGAAGGGGTCGTTAAAATCATAATTTAGGGGCCACGGCTGACTATTTACATACAACTGTTTCTTGTCTGGAGAAAGTGCTATTCCAAGTATGTGACCTTTTAAATTTATCAAAATGTCTGCTTTATCACTGGCTTGATCCGAATAAACAGGAGACGATATACATATAAATACGAAGAGTTACACATAACCGATTCAAAATCGTTCTTACTCATTCTGAGGAGAAAGAAAGTTTACTGCCTTGTCGAAAACCAAGACCAAACCATACAATCTACCAGTTAAAGAAGGAATGAATCCAACCGGACGGACTGGCTCCAACCGAGTTATAAGTCTTGGAACCTTTCTGTTAATGGTTTGGAAGCGTTCGTATGGAACAGAGGTGGTTGTTCTTTAACTCTTGAATGGTTTGCAGGATAACCACCAAACATCCTTTTTTATAAGCTACTGTCGTTTCCTATATTTGGGGTGGTTTTTAGTAGACTTAGGATTGCTAAATGTTGCAGGGTTTTTACAAACTTGTAACTATATCCTGCTCAATTAATGGTAGAATACACTTGATATCCACATTAAACAAATATTAACGCCACGTAACATCTGTTTTAGTATATTTGCTGCTATTCTCAACATAGATTTGTTTGTCGTAAAAATTGTACTTTTGATTAGGAACGTTGTTTTCAAATGCTTCACATATCCTATGTCCGTGTATATCACGTATGAGGGTTCCATTCAACAAACGCGTTCTCACCTCACCTCATCGAGTGGCTTCCATCTAGTAAAATGTGTTTGATGGGAAGCATTCGTTGTTGTCAGCAATCTTACAAAGGTTTTACATTTAACTCTGCAAATTAAAATAAAATTATATCTCTAAAACCACCGCTTTCAGTTTCAAAGTTGTAAGCCAAAAATGATCTTTAGTGAAGAAGTAAAGCACAAAGTTTAACCCTTTGAACTCTGGTTGATCAACTTAACTGTATGTTAACCATGTACATGATGTATAGTATTTTAAATATTTACATAAAAACAGTAATAACTCTACAGTTTTAGTGTTTTAATTTAGACGAATTAAATTCGTCTAAATCACCTAATAGGTTAAGACAGATTCAATGACTTCTTCGGAGGGTATGATGTGAAGTGTTTCCGGAGTTGTGAGGCTCACAGCTCAACAAAATAAGTTTTTTTTTAAAGAAGCTTTCTCAGAGCACACACATTCGAATAGTTTAGGGCTTGGACAAAAATTGATATATAGGATTAAGAAAAAATTTGATTACGTGAGACCGTTTGTAGTCATCCACAGATCGTCCAGGATTTTCTTCAACGTTGGCCGATCCCGGGATTGAACATTCAAACACTTCTTTAAAAAAATTCAGTTGCACACTCAACCAGCGTTCATAGGGGGTTAATAGTATAAACGGGTTTTAGGGTCCAGGCTAGTAATACTAGTGAATATTTTAAAACTGGAAAACGGTTTAGCTGAACGAGTTGGAAGAATTAGCACTCCCAAATATATTGTCAGCGACAAATTCTTCATACGTGTTGTGGGAAATTGGCATACACAAGACAATTCCGCAACTATTAGCCTCGGTATAACGAGCGGTTGGAATATCGTGTAGAAACATTATCCGAGGTTTTGAACTGAAACTCAGTGGCGGCGGTACATCGGCTCCCGACATAAAGTTAAGGACTTCCTAGAGCTAAGGGTCGCATTTGCCTCTCAAATAAAAAAAAATGTGACGTATATCCGAAATTATTCAAATTTGAGCATCCTACTATATCAGCGAGTAAACCTACCTTTGCAATCCTGAAGGTAGTCCAGCCAGTACGCCACGACTCGGACTTCATTCGCCGCACGATTGCCACCCGGCTTTCCTTGACGCATGATACGAAACAAAGCCATCATGAAGCAGGCCATCAACATATGACTTCACGGAACAGTTCGGGATACTTTTTTATGTCTCCTAGAACTCCCAATGTTTCCACTCTTCTTTTCAATTGTTCAACCGCGGATTGTTTGCGATCGATGACGTAGAACGAATATTGTTAACTAGTTTGTATTATACGAAAACTCGGGCACGTACGGCTGTAGTTCACAAAAACCCTACAGATCGGCACATTTGTGGTGCGCAACGCAAAGCTGCGATTCATCATACGCACGGAGATTGTGCGTCAATTGGGCGATAAGTCTGTCCTCCTGTCTGGTGTTTTTCAATTTTTGCAGGAGGTACAGATGTATGACAAGATTTAGATAGGGGTTTGAATAATATCTCTGTAATGTGTGGTGCAGTGGCAACCCGGACCACTGCACTGTGATTAAGGTTGGCGCTAATGACCAAGCTGTCGATGCGCCATTAAGCCCTATTTCCCCCCCCCCCCCACCTCCGAAGTTGCTGGAAATAAACATACAGTGAGATGGTTTGAGTAAAGTTCGTAGAGCCTTGTAATATAAACATAGCGACGTGCAAATTTTTGGTTATGGTGCTGTTTTTTGTACCACCATTATTCAAAAAAATGCATAAAAAACTTCTTTGTTGCACTTAAATAAAGTATCTCTACTCATGCAATTCCAACTGGTTTTCCTGCAAATCTCGAAAAGAAAATCTACTCTGTCATTGTCGATATCCGCCCACCAGAGCATCAAATAGAACAAACTGTCTGGCATGGAGAAACCGCCTGTCTCGATCAGACATAAAAGCACCGTGTTTGTCATCTCGTTTGGAAATGTGACAAAAATCCCACCACTTCATTAAAATGTCTGCGCATAAATTTTGCTACAACTATCTCAGTTACCATGTTGAGCCTGACTATCATGCTAAAGCTACAAAACGTTAAGACCGACATAACGATATTGAGCCCCTTCCGCCCTAACGTGAACGTCTTGACATTGGATGATGATGACGAGTGGCTATGTCTCGTTGTCACTGTCCGGTAATTCAGACCGATTCATACACATCTACGTTCAGGGATGAGAAGTGCTCATAAAGCTCGCTCTGGGAATTAGTGAGAGAATTGTCTGGAGGGACCCCAAACGATTTTCTATAAACCGCTATTGTGATGTGGGACGAGTCTTCGGAATTCGACGGATAAATTTGATCTTTTTTTAACTCTACATTAACAAAAAAAAGTGATCCCTCCGTGTGCACTCTTTAAATTCTACCAACAGCCTATTAAATTTTTACGCATGAAAAGTGTAACGAAGCATATAAACAACACTCATGACCAGGATGAACAACATCCGTGACCAGGATTGATAGTTGACTAGAGGTACCCCCTCTTCAGTCTTTCCGAATCGTCAGTATCTGCAAACCTTTTGTAGGTTTACCTTTTGTGGGATGGCTTCCTACACTCATTTAGCTAAATGGTACCGATTTCCACCGAGTTTGATGGTTTTCATTGAATATTACGTTCACTAAATTCAAGCGTTGCAAAATATCAAACAATCGATGGACCCGCGTTTCGGAAACCTCAGTTAATAATGCGTAGTGCTTAGGTTTGGTTAGAACGTAAATTGTGATACTTTCTTTAGGAGGATGTATTGTTTTTTCGAATATGAATATCATCGGCACGATTTCGTATTTGAATTGTAATTGTTCCACAAACCAAATACAGGAAACCTTTTTATATAAAACTTATCAAATCCCAAAGCGTCTGGATTATGTCGATATTTGGCTGGATCCGTGGTTTCTCTCCTGAATCCGTAGGTCTACTTGATATAGTATAGTTCGTTTGCCAACTCCCGGGTTCAACTTGTCAGTTCCATTTGCCGGATCTGCAGACCTGTGGTTCCATTTGCGAATCTATACTTCCACTTGCTGAATCTGTGGTTCCATTTGCTCAATCAGTGGCCCCATTTGCCCGTTGCATTTGCCGAATATGTGGTTTCATTTGCCGCATCTCTTTCAACCCCGTTTTGATCACGTCTAAAGACCCTTGTAAATTAGGGATGGCGGCTTGTATATTTCTTAATTTGTTCAAAGGATAACCGACTCCGTAATACGGTAGGATTATTTTTGCGAGCATGATTGGTTGAGCGTAGTTCTAAACTTCGTCCGTCCTCAAACTTCGCTTTGATAACATTTGATAATATTTGTTAGATAGCATGTGGTCTGCAAATAAAAAAATAAGTAACTTCCGATTTTCACAATGGTAAAGTGGTGTTTTATTGATGCAATCGCAAATAATGTTTATACATTTTTGCAGAATTTACTTGTCCCCATAAATAATGCAGAAAAGATGATGTGTTTAAACACGTCAGTTTCACACTTGATGTTTCTAACAACACGGCCACCCATCACCGTTTTTAGAAGTGAATAATTGATATCGGTATTTGAGGCTACGTCCTCCACGAGCATCAGACGAGTGTCCGATGTGGACCCAAATACGTGATGGTAGGAGCCGTCTGACCCGGTTAACTCGCTGATCGGCAACCCGACTGCCATCCCCCCAAACAATGATTAAATTACTTAACTGGTTTTACCGGTTTCCATACCACCCCACAAAAAATAAATCCTCTAAAACTTAAAACGTATGACTCTAGTTTCGTTTCACTAGTCGAAATAATATCTATAGGAACGTTGATCTTGGAGCGACTGTCTGTATTCCGGGACAACGGCGGAATACTCAACTGTACCCCACAATTAAAATTGTACGCTTCACCATTTGTTAACAGGAAGACGTTTCGTGGTAAATCTATTGTCGTACCGGTCGACTTTGTATACAGACTGTAAAAGAAAAAAAACATAAAAGACACCAATTTGGTACAAGTTTACAACGGTTTAGGTGCTGTGCAATGGTTGATATTTATACACTTCAAACAAAATTTCCCCAGTTCCAGGAGGGAAACGTGCCAACTAAGACCGTGCCAAAAGATGGGTGTTCTCGGACAAGTAGAAGAGGGGGTTGTAATAAGTAAATCCTGGTTTCGATAACAATAAACATTAAAATGCAAATATTTACCAACCGAAAACTAAATCTTGTACCTTTAACCCAATAGCGCCTAATTACGGAAAAATCCGGTGTGATAATGCGGTCGACAGTCCACATTTTTCTGAAGTTTTTAGATTACTCGGACACAATTAGGGTAAAGTAAAGTGAATATAGTTAAGACATTGCTCGAACTGCTGATAATCCCTTTGAAGGGGTTAACTATAGATACATAGCTATAAAAATTAATAGAATTATTTTAACCTCCGACTTAACCCTTTGATGACCAGGTACGAACATGCGTTTGTAGTAACCAGTAACTACATGTAAGTTTGCATAGAATTATGTTACTTCAAATATCATTCATTTGGTTGGTCTAAAAGGAGTTAAGATTAAAAATTGGAGCTACCCCCTACACTTTTGATTTCCTGCAACAATTCAAGGATTATCTTGACTAAATTGCTTAGCCTTAACAATATTATTTGCCATAACATCTTTTTTGGTTGGAGCAATTGGGGAATATAATCAAATATTAACTCGAAAAATCATTGCACACTCATCAATCAATCATGTAGGATGAATAATCATTGCAACTAAGATAAGAACTAGAATAATTATTCGATACTTCATTATTTATACAATACTTAACATATTAATCATTTATATAATAAGAAAATGAAATATTTTTCATCTCTCCCAAACAGCCCCTCAATAGACAGAAAAATATTAATTTATTATTAGCAACAAACCTACTATCCCTCGGGTGAATTCCCCTCTAACTAGGATTTCTACCTAAATGACTAATTAGAGGTGTGATTTTTCAGCTTTTACGTGGGTTTCCAAAACCAATAAAATGTACCCCAAAACATAAATACATTTGTTACATTTGGACCATTTCTCATCCCCGTAATTATCACAGAAATAATAAGAAAAATACCAATACAATATCGTCTTTAATAACTTTATATTTGAATATACGAATTACATACAACATTATATTAAAATCCTCATCTCATATTCCTATCTTAGCAGTAAACATTAAATTGCAAATATTTATGTGCCGAAAACTAAATCTTATACCTTAACCCAAGTGTGACCGAGCAATCAAAAACTTCAGAAATTTTTGGAGTGTTGATAGCATTATCACACCGGATTTTAACTATAACAGTGAACTTATATAAGCATACAACAACATAAAATACTAATACAGTCCGTCACATTATCCACAAACATCAAGCGTCGTCTCGAAGCTGCCGAAAGCACGCAGCCTGGGAACCAGCCAAACGTCACGGACATTCCATCGAATAACATGTCAAGAATTCTAAGCGACGTAGTTTTTCCCGAATTTGGCAGTCCGTATATAACGTAGATAATTTTTTGGTGTATCCCCGCAATGGAGGTGGACACGATGCCCACAAAAAATCTAAGACACGCATGTCATCGTAAAATGCATCTAGCAGATATCGGACGATTCGTTCATGGCGCTCGCTGGGTAAGCGGTGATTTTGGAACGGAGATTCAAATTCCAAAGCAGCAGAGGCGTGGTTAGGTTGACCTTACACTTACAGTTGTGCATATCGCCATTTGCAAAGGCGAATAAATTTCTCGGCAAACGGACCTTTTTAGCCGAAGTCCAATAGTCGGCACTGTACCTCATATACGTGTCCTTCGTCAAGACCGGATAGTGTTTTTTTTTTCTTCCTCATGTATGTTTAAAAGACCCCTGAGCACGAAGTACGTCCATTCGCGGACTAGTCGCCACTTCTTTACATCAAAAAACATGGAGCGGTCTTCCGTCAGCGGCTCAACAAGTGCAGCGGCTCGCCGTCCCGAGTGATACATCGGGTATTTTCCTTCCCCTACACCCCCCATATAAATTTTTGGGTCCAATTGTCAACTTTTATTGGGTCAAATCTCAGCGAGTTGAAGAATGAATCGTGGATAACATCAACGGAGAGAGCTGCCGGAGAGTGGAGGCATCGGGGAGAGTTGAGGATCAGCATCTCGAACTTCTTACCCACTATTCCAAATTCAACCGCCAGTTTTTTCGTCAAGTCGTTCCATAGTGATGAGACCAGAGACGCAATGTAGCAACTTATACTTATTTTCCTCCTTACGGATATAACCGGTCAACTCATCTAAACTCACGAAGCTGACCAAGCTGTCGACGCGCCATTAAGCCTCAATCTCCCCCCTCATCTAAACTCAGGTTTACGACATCAACGACCTCGGCTAAACAATCAAACAGTTTGCATACTACCATGTTTGGATAGTGTACCGGACCAGTGGTAGAAACCAAGAAAAAAAGAAATCAAAATTAATCCATTGGAAACAGTAAGAAAGAAACAACAACAACAAAAAAACACTTATAAATACAGCTACGGAAGATTTCTTTCCGATAACTCTCCAGGGCACGCATTTCATCATCTTTAGTGATTCCATGAGTGCCCTGGAGTCCCTGGCGAAATACAACCCTCGGAACCTCTAGACACAACACATCCAAGCTCTGCTTTCCCGTTGCTTTACTTGCTTTACTTGCTTTACTTACTTTACGTTGCTTTACTTGCTGACTGTTTCGAAAGTTTCAAAGGTATTTGCATGAAACAATACCGGCTGGATCCTTGTCACTTTTATACCTTGCCCAGATTGAGTTGGCAAGCTGCGCTGCGCATGACGGGTGTTAAGTTGGAACTACTCACTAGCGTAGATATGTACAATTTTGTAAGTAGAGGTATAAGAGGTGGTGTTTCCATTATCCCTAAGAGATACGTCAAAGGAAACAATCAGCTTTTAGAAGGCTTTGATCCGTCCAAACCGATCGTCTACATACTTTACTTGGATGTTACAAATCTGTACGGGTTTTGCTTGAGTAAGCCTCTGCCGTTTTCAGGTTTCAGGTGGTTGACCGAGGAAGAGCTAGCCCTTTGATGTAACGAATATACCCGAGGACAGCACCACGGGTTATATCGTTCAGGTGGAATTGGACTACCTCGAGACAATCCACGATATTCACACTCAGATTATCCCCTGGCTGCAGAAAACATCGAGGTCACCCGAGAAATGTTGTCACCTTTCACCGCGGAGCTGGCTCCATCTTCCGTCATGACGTGCTGTAAACTCATACCTCATTTGGAACCTCGCAAGAACTACATTTGCTACCATAAGAATCTCGCCTATTACTTAAGACATGGTATGATTTTGACTAGGGTGTCCAAAGGGGTCACGTTTACGGAACAGGCGTGGCTCAAACCGTTTATCAATTTTAACACTGACACATGAAAGGATGCTACAACGGAATTTGAGAGAAACCTCTACAAGCTATTTTGTGATTCGATCTTTGGTAAGAGCATGGAGAACGTACGCAAACGTGTAAACATTAAATTAACGGTTGACGAGGCCAAGGCCTTACGGTTCATGAACTCACCTTTGATGGAATACTTTGATGTGTTGAGTCAGGACTTGGTCCTTTTTAGAATGCACAAACTTAAGGTACTCTGGATAAACCCATATATTTTGGTTTTTGCGGTTTGGAACAATCCTAACTGGTTATGTACAACTTTTTTTACGATTACTTGAAGCACAGGTACGGTGACAAGTGTAATTTGCTTATTTCAGATACAGATAGTCTCATGATAGCGGTTGAGACACCCGACATTTATGCAGATATGAAAGATGCCTTACATTTGTTTGACACTAGTAACTATCCCACTGATCATCCGTTGTATAGTGTGCATAATAAAAAGGTCTTGGGTACGTTTAAGGACGAGACAGGTGGATTACATTTCGGAATTTGTAGGTCTAAGATCGAAAATGTATTCGTTCGAATGTGCCGGTAATGTTAAGAAAGTTGGAAAGGGAATTAAGAAGAATGTATTAAGAGATACTGTGACGTATGACGAATATCGAACCTGTTTAACCGACCACACAACCTTTTCTTACAATCATGTAACCATCCGTAGTTACAAACACGAATTGTTCACCGTGTTACAGAGTAAGGTTGGACTCACATGTTACAATTCGAAACGCTTTGTACTTAATGATGGCATTCACACGGAATCTTAGTTTCACCATTCTACTAGACAACCTACTTAAACATCATGTACATAGACTCTCCATTACGATTTCAATAAACACTGTCAACCACCTTTCCTGAGTTATTGTCTTTTGCGGGGGTTGACCCTCCTGAATGTTATTGGTGTCGGCGGCCACTTACGGTTCGTCACTTCCTTTTTGATGGTGCCATCTTGATGGTGCTCGTCGTCGTTTCCGTCTTCCGCATGACCCACATTGTGCGTCAATTGGGCAATAAGTCTGTACTCCTGTCCGATGTACTTCAATTTTTGCAGGAGGTACAGATGTATGACAAGATTTGGATTAGGGGTTTGGATAATATTTCTGTAATGTGTGGTGCAGTGGCAACCCGGACCACTGCACTGTGACTGAGATTGGCACTAATGACCAAGTTGTCGACGCGCCATTAAGCCTCAATCCCCCCCCCCCCCGAGTCATTGTTTCGTTTTCTCTTTATTGGTGTAAACACTGTAATGCTTGGTTATGACATGTATGGGTATAGACAACTGTTTACTTTCAATTACGAGGGTATATAGTTACCATTCTTTGATTCCCAGTGATTTTTTGAGGTATCTTTAGGGCAACGCCATCGTGGACCAGAACTGACGTCATACCACCTGTGACGTCACTTCCCTGTCAGCGCTATTTTGCTTCCCCACCATCTTTGACACAACCTGTGGCCGCCGCCATCTTGGACCGGAAGTGACGTCATCGTGACGTCACATCACCTGTGATATCACTTCCGTTTAGGGCCGCAACGCTATATTACTACTCTTAGCTTATAACCCCAACCCAATCACGACCCATTTATTTCAGTGGTGACCCACTGTAGC
>JAHWFP010142115.1:2349-12641 GCA_023313725.1 Lithobius niger | reverse complement strand
CGAGCATTATGTTCCTGGGTTCAAGCCGAGTACACATTTACTGCCTACAACGTAGTACGTTTAGTATCAACACACTGCCTAGCAGTTTGTAGCTGAACAGCACTCACTTGCCTAAATCCTTCTGGCTTACTTTTATTCAAAAGTTTGCCCTCAACTCGTTGGCTTTCCTGACTAAGCCACAAGTTGTCATCTAAACATTGAAAACTTGCGGTCGGCTTATATATATATATATATAAATATATATAAATATAAATATATATATATATATAAACGAAAAGGGTCCTAAATGCCCCAAATTAACAAAAAAGTGCCTTTTGCAACAATCACGCAATAATCAGCAACAATACCGCAACAATACGTGACGTCATCGATAGTTGACAGATTTTTTTCGTGAAAGCTTCGAACATTTCAGGAACGTGCGGCAACAATGTATTGGGGGCAACGGTTGTTGTGAGTGGCAGTATCTGAATAGCCCTTCATTGGTATGAGGCACGTGCAGTTCACAGGTGGAGAGGATGTTGGGAGTTGTTTACGGATATTTAAAATCCAATACCACAGAATACGCGATTAGCAGTTTAATTAAATTACATTACGCAAAGATACGAAAACAATTAAATACTAAATATTAAATATACGTATAGCAAATACAGTGACAACAAAAAAGGGTGAAAAGAATATTTTACGTGTACATTTGTAACATTTCAAACGGCAACAATCGACCAGCAGTGTATACGTAAAGCCATTACCTGATTCTCTCCTATAGTAATCCACGAGCAGCTTGGGCGATGAGTTAATTCTTTGCGTAGGCCTAACTTTACGTTAAAACTGCGTATACGTTAACAAATCCTGGCAAGGTTTTTGCTGTAGGTGTTATAAAACACGAGCAGCTTCGGGTACGAATTAGTGCCTTGCGTAAGCCTAAGTTACATTCAAACTTTTGCGTGTTCATTCGAGGACGAAAACAAATAAAAAATTGTAGTACTAACACAAATTACAATTTAATTCGTCAATTTCCCTTTTTACAACAGGGTTCGAGTGGTCAGGTTGTAAAATTAGTAGCGGGGATGGGGAGGGGGGGGGGGGGGGCGAAATACGGAGTCATCTCAACCATATTTAAAGAGATGCAGGTTTTTTTGGGCAGGAAATATCGGTCAGTTAGTATGTGAATGTATATGTACAGTCGTCAAAAATATGAGCTGGAGCAAGGTTCATTGTTGTCGGATAAGTCTATCTTCCTGTGCGGGGAGGGAAAGTTAATTCAGAGTTGAATTGTTAACTGCATTGTTGCAGCAAAATGGATTCCGAATGTGCTGTGATGCCTAAAATGCGCATGAGTAGTTAGTATTTGTTCATGAAATTGGTAAATAAAAAAAAAAAACAGGAACTGAGTAGGTCCTATACAGCACAAAATTCGATTAGCTTCTTCTGCTGAGCAAATATTTACGTGGAAGTTTTTTATTTTGTTCAATATGCTAGTAGGAATTTTCAACGTCAGTACTTTTGGCCAGAAAATCTCGTTACGCTAATTGCTAAACTGTGCATTTCTGGAAGGTTGGTAACTCTGTTACAAGAAAACCTATTTCTGCTTCGATTACTGCTTTGACAAGTTAATTTTAGCGTAAACACGTAATCGGATGCAAAGACAGAATTTTTGCAACACAATATTTTTCTTCATTTCTCTGTTCACGTTCTTTAATATTTAAAAAAAAATGCTTTCTGCTTGTAAGATAACTAGGAACAGCTGATGTTAGAGTGTGGTAAGGGCACCATACAGAAAAACTTATTCCCCACCCCCCCGCCCTTGTCCTTATGGTCCAAATTTTTTCAATCCAAAAATATGTTTACATTTTTATTTTCATTTTAAAAATGATTGATTTAAAAGGAAGAATAATTTTTTGCTTCAATCATTACGCCATGGCGTTTAATTAATAACCCACATTTTTTTTTTATAAACAGTGATGTGCATTGGGGGACGGCGGGAAGGGGTCATTGATCCTGCCCTTTTTTCAAAATGCGCTTTTTGTGCTGATATTTGCTGGTGCGGCGTTGCCTGAGAAAGGGCCTAAAGTCATAAAAAAGCCAAAATGGGGCTGAAAGAAAAGCTCCTTAGAAAAAATATTTCTGAGTCGTTTTACTAAAAGTTACCCCTGCCTTCTTAGGGGGTCTGTACACGCTACTGTGCAACTATACTTCAGCCACCTTGGACTCGGGTGGTTTAAGTAGTTGGCGGAATTTGACGCTTCTGTTCTGCCTAGTTTAGCTTTTGCTATCAAACAGCCTTGTTCGATCTCGTTTCTGGTATCGGTGATCACGATTGACGGTGACTGAGTGATAGCACTGCTTAGACTAGCTGCATGATAAATCTGATTTGGTCAGTAACTATAAAGGGGAAGCACGGCAGGCCAGCAAAGGTGGTCTGAGAGACTGCAGGCTCCTTCAGCGGCGAAGGCAGCTAAGCATCTATTCATCTATTCTGTATCTATTCTATTCTGTATTCATCTATTAAGTATCTAGGCTCATATTCTGGGCTTACTTTGTTTCAGACTACTTAAGACTAAAAAAAATATAAAAAGTATAATAAAAAAAAATAATTTTAATGGGAATAAAATTAGCATATTTAACACCTCCAACGGTAAAATAGCGTTGGTGATAATTTCTTTGCAAAGAAAGATGGCCCGTAACTAGTTGTAAGCAGGATTAAAAGTATGTTGCCTAGACCGTATAACATCATTTTAACACATCAAACAAACTTTGGATAAGACCAGGAGTGACTTAAAAGAGTCCGTAGGGCTGTACGGAGTGTCCGTGATAATATTACCACATGTTCCATTTCTAATTCTGGGTCGTGGCCAAATGTGGAACGACTGGTCGTAACTATTTTCTGGATTAACTCTGGTTAAAAATGGGCTGACTAGGTTTTAACCCAATACGAAAATATACCACTCTTGCTAGATTACTCCAGGCAGTGACAACTTGGCATTCAACAAAGTTCTGCAAGCAAGAAGCGGTGAAGCAGATAGCTACTTCAAGCTAAGGCAGCCAGATCGGGTAGAAGAGGCGTAATTTTCCTACAGATTCAATGCGAGTTGAAGCGCTTACCGGAAAGTTGACGCCTTCTAGCGAAGTTTTGGCAAAATAAGATTCTGGCTATGTTGAATAAACTTGCCTCGTACAACGAAACACAATACTTCTCTCTCAGAAGACTTTTTGATGAGGGATGGAATATGAAGCAATGTTTGCAACATGGTCATGTCCAGGACGTGTGTGCATTCATTTTCTCCTGATCAGACATTGCTTCGTTATTTACGGGGGAAGACGAGCAGTTAACACTGTTTTTATTTTACTTTTTAGAACTTTCGCCATTTTGACGCAGAGTGATATTTGCTGCTTATGGTATTGTTTGCCTAATGATAAACAGATGGAACAATATCGTTTTTTTTATTTTTTTTATATGGTGTAATATTTGCTGATTACGGTGTTTTTTGCCATTTGGTAAGCAGATGGCAGAACATCGTATTTTTTTAATATGCTGTAACGAAGCAGAATACCTAATAAAACACAATTTTCATCCCATACAGTTACTATGCGCACACTTTTCTCGCCTGACCTCACCCCCCCCCCAACCGGCACAAGATAGGAGTAGTGCCGGGGGGGGGGGGGGGAACCACCGTATTGTGTTTATGATGGTGGTTTTGGTATTTTAATATTTTTTTTGGCCAGCTCAACTCGCATATTCTTTGCCGAATCTCTGTGCTTTTCTCCCACTCCTCCTCCAAAAATAAAATTATAATAAAGAATGTTTCAAAGGCGAAAATATAAGTTGGGATTCTTTAATTATTACTATAGGCAATTTCTGCAGTGTCATCTCGTGTAAATTTTCGCTAGCCTTTTTTGTGTTTCAAATTGTAAATTAGCAGCTGAGAAATGGCTATAAAATGCATGCTTGGACAAACTAAAAACTAGTTTCCCAGTGTCACATTTTACTGATACAATTATAAGTTAACATTGAATAAATAAACGCCCATCGTTGCACGATTTCTCTTAATCTAAGAATTACTACATAGTGAGTACTGCATATTTAAATAAGTTTTTCGTAAGGTTTTTGAAATAAAGAAACGTTCTATTTGCAAACAGAAACAACAGCAGTTGAAAACTTTATATTACAGAACGATTTAACTGGCTACTTTTGCAGCAGAATGGAATAGAATGTTGTGTGGTGAAAAGCAAAGGGTTTTAGCGAGCGTTAACCGCACCCGGTCATCTGCCCGACGAAGCCCTAAGGCCCTATGTCTGCAACACCCGGAATGGATTCTCAGGAGGTCACCCACCCAAGTACCAATCGGGGCCAGTGCTGCTTAACTTCGGTGATCTGACGAGAACCGGTGTTTCCAGCACTGCAAGGCCGCAGGCCGTTGTGTGGTGAATAAGGGTTACAACAATGGTATAAAATTGGTATTGTTGTAGCTTAAACAATACTTCCTTTCGGATGGTATTGTTGGCTGCTGCAGTGCTTTCCATCCATCCTACCTATTTTGGTTTATAGAGCTGCCCTATTGTTGCTCCATCTCATATTTTAGACGACTGTACCTCTTCTCCTCTTGAAGTAGGAGGGCTAAAAATATGAGAAAGGTGTCAAAAGACAGGAAATTAATCCGGATATCGTGTAGGCGTATTTTTGTAGTTCTAGGTAACATTTTTCCCCTCGAAAAAAGCGAAAAAACCCCTTTGGACCATTGTTGAAACGAATTTTTCGAAGTTGATTGTTAGTTTCGGAATATCACATCTTCCTGCTGTGCGAATGGTCCACAATTGTTGCGCCACGTACGAGGCGCGTGATCCCGTAGTGTTGTCAGTAGGATTACGGCTGGCAATGCTAACAGCCGCCATTCAAGAATGAGGCACGTGCAGCTCGCTAACGGGACGACTGTTGGAGTTGCATTTTGGAAATTACAAACAAATACAAACTACCTATTTAACCTTACATTTAAATGAAATTACGTAAAGCTACGAAAAGATTAATGGTAATATTTCTTAAGTAAAACATCGACATTCGATCAATAGTTTACTATTAGTTGGTGCTCTACTCAGCAATAGTCCAGCCTAATAGCGGTAAAAACTAATAGCTTCTAGGTACGATTTCGCCTTGCAGGAAATCTTTTATATTAGCCAAAAATTATAGGCGACATGTGGTTGCTGTTTCAAAGCATCACACGTAGCGGGGAAGGAGATGGCTTTTTAGTAAAAATTCTTAAAATTTGTGAAACAATGAAACCCATGTAAAGTCTGCAAAATTTATTTGAATAAAAAACCAAGAGCGGCACAAGGAGTATGAATGATAGAATTACCAAGCATTTTAGTTCAAGCATGCAGCAACTCGCGTGCTACAACGTTGAAACGGCCTTGCTGCGGGTATGGATAAGGCTGCTTTAAGCCAAGGCCGACTGGGGAAGATCCCGTGTCTCGCCTCCTGACTCATTGCCTGTTTAGGTGCATGCCAGAAAGGCGAACGCTTCTTCAAGCCAAAACCGACTGTGTACAAATCGCATGCCTAACCTCCTGGCTCAATAGCAGTACAATCGCGTGAAGGGAATGGCTTCTTCAAGCCAAGGCCGACTGGGCTACAAATCGCGTGCCTCGCCTCCTGGCTCTTTGGCAGTTTGGGCGCACGCCAGAAAGGGGATGGTTTCTTCAAGCTAAGGCCGACTGGATACGATTCGCATGTTTCGCCTTAAGAAGCACACATAGCTCTTGGATGGCCAGACCGTTGGACTGATTTATGGTTATCATTTGTTTATCAACTGAAGCCTTACGTCTGCAAGGCTACAAGGGTAGTTTTGTAGTGAATTTGTGAAACTGTGTCGTGGCGAAGATCAGCGTAGTAACACCAGGGTATGATGGATGACGTTCTGTGGTCCTAGGTTCAATATGTACATGTACTTAAGTTGTTTTATAGTAGGGCGTTTGGCTATGGGCCATGGCTCCAATAAATTCATTATTCCCCAGCCCTCACGAAAAACACGTACTGTACTCTGATCATTTGCTTGATCGTGTTAGATATGGAATGTCCGTCACGTACTGCACTGATTATTTGCTTGATCGTGTTAGATATGGAATACTCGTCATCAGCAAAAGAGTTGTAACATGAAAGCTCCTCGAGCGTAGCGAGACGACGCGGAATGAGCGAGCGAAGCGAGAGACTCCGCTAGTCTAAACCATTAAAAACTTGCGGTCGGCTTATATATATATATAGGTATGTACCTCTTCTCTTCTGGTAGTAGGAGGCTAAAAATGTGAAAAGAGTGCAAAAAGGCAGGAAATTAATCCGTTCGTAGTTTAGGCGTATTTTTTAAAAACAAGGAGGGTCCTAAATACCCCAAATCAACGAAAAGGCGCCTTTTGCAACAATCACGCAACAATCAGCAACAATACCGCAACAATACGTGACGTCATCGATAGTTGACAGATTTTTTTCGTGAAAGCTTCGAACATTTCAGGAACGTGCGGCAACAATGTATTAGGGGCAACGGTTGTTGTGAGTGACAGTATCTGAATAGTCCTTCATTGGTATGATGCACGTGCAGTTCACGGGTGGGGAGGCTGTTGGAGTTGGATATTTAAAATCCAATACCACCCGTTTAGCAGTTAAATTAAATTACACTACGTAAAGATACGAAAGAGATTGGTTTACTACGTTAACAAATCCTGGCATGGTGTTCACTGTTGGTGTGGCTAAACTCGAGCAGCTTTGGGTACTAGTTAGTGCCTTGCATAAGCCTAACTTACATTCAAAACGTTGCGTTTTCGCTTGAGGACGTAAGCAAACAAAAAATCTTAAAATGACTTAAACAAGAAAACTCGTGTAAAATGTAGTACTGGTTCAAAGCACCACAAGCAGCGGGAAAGTTAATGGGTACTAAGTAAAAATTCGTAAAATATGAGAAACAAGAAACCTCATGTGGTACTAACAAAACTTAAAAGCGATGTGTCGTTCTTGGTGTTCGAGTCTGGCATTGTTTATACTGTACAGCTTCCGAAGATGTGGAGCCCCTGTGAGCAGCATAAGAGTTGCAGCAAGAAATATCTTCGAGCGTAGCGAGACGACGCGGAATGAGCGAGCGAAGCGAGCGACTTCGCTAGTCTAAATCATAAAAAAACTTACGGTCGGTATTATATATATGTACCTCTTCTCCTCTTGAAATAGGAAGCCTAAAAATATGAGAAAGGTGTCAAAAGACAGGAAATTAATCCGGATTTCACGTAGGCGTATTTTCGTTTTTCTAGGTTCATAAAATTACCTCGAAAAAAGCGATAAAACCACCTCAAACCATTGTTGTCCCGTCTTTTTCGAGACTCATTGTTAACTTCGGAATATCGAATTTTACTGCTGAAGGTCGTGATCCATAATTGTTTCGCAATTGTTGTGAGTCAAGGCTACCTTTCGTCAACAATCGATTGAAGGTAAGAGTAAATGATGCGTGTGAGCTCAAGGTTGTTATTAAAGAATGAGGCGCATGTAACTGACGGGAGTTGATTGTTGCTTATTTCAAAGTACTATTGAGGTATCGTTCGTTTCTCTACGTTAGCAGGTTGTGGTGGTTTTATTCGATTCGTTCTTTTATTGTTTGTTTTCAGCATTTGTCATCAGAAACATCACTTTTTCTTAAACACTCTTAGTAAGTTGTAGGATAAATTAGTATTAAAAAACGCTTAGGCTAAGCGTATAAAATACGGATGTAAGCCTTAAAAAACTCCGGCGACCCAAAAAAACAAGCTGGAGCTTCTTTTACACGTATTAGTGCGACGCTGACGGCTTACATGTCTTTTTTCTAATATCTGTTCCTTTAGGGCTTTAAGTTTTTTAAGGCTTACATCCGTATTTACACGCTTAAGCGTTTTTTAATACTAATATCCATTATTTTTTTCTTGTTTTAGCAAGAATTACGCAGAAAAGAATACTGTAATCACCTTAAATTTGGTACGCCAATCATTCCTAGTAGTAGAAATTGAACCAGCAATGGATCCCCATGAAATATCACCAAAGCCTCCCCCAGCATCCCCCGCCCTTCCTGTGCACCTTACGAAGCATCAATGACCAACAAATTCTAAGTTGCTGATCGTGCCAAAACGTTAATTGGTATACAACTCATTCTTAGCAGTACAAATCGAACTAGAATTTGCATCAACCTCATGGAGAGGACACAGGGAAGCACTGTGGGTGGATACATCTCATGGGGTTCCATAATGTAGTTCGATTTCCACTGCTACAAAATGCATGTTTTTAGTACATTCAGCAAGAATTTGTTGGTCATTGATGCTTCATAGGGTGCATAGGAGGGAGGGGGGAGGGCGGTGCTAGGGGTATTTCATGGGGATCCAAATAGCTGGTTCAATTTCTACTACTAGAAATGATTGGTGTACCAAAATGCATGCTTTCAGTACGATCAACAAGAATTTTTCGGGTATCAACCTCATGGAGTGGGAATAGGGAGCCTTGGAAGATTTCGCAGAAGTTCCATAGCTAGTTTGATTTCTACAGCTAACAATAACTTGTGTACCAAATTTCATTCTTTTAGCACTATCTGCAAGAATTTGTTGGTCAGGCCACAAGGAGGGAACACAGAGCGGGGTAGGGGGAACCGATGTGGTGCCTTGTAGATTATCTCGGGGGGGGGGGTTCTACAGATAGTTCAGTTTGTACTAATATGACTGACTTGTGTGCCACAATTCAAGCGTTTAGCCCGAACTGCGATAATTTGTTGGTCAACCATCAGAGAGGGGGCACAGGGGAGCGCTTGGGGGCCCCTCAGGACATTTCGTGGGGGTTGATGAATTTTTAGTCAACCCTATGTGTCGCTGATAAGCATCTAACGGACTCTAAATTATGAACCTAATTGTTACGGTAGGTGCTTCTGAACCACGGCACTTGTAAAATTTTAAAATCACTTACTATTAACTTGAAGAAAAAAAATTGCCGCCACAATATGGCGATATCATGCTCAAAATTTCCGAAAATTCAAGTTAACCTATTCCAAACGAAAATTCGCGAATTGACGCAGTCAATTATTGTTTTGAATGGCAAAATCTGCCTGAATCTAAGGAGCTTGAAATGAATAAAAGTGCAACATTAAAATCCGCGATTTAACGCTTAAGACAATAGTAATTTTGAACTTACTTATTCATGGCTGGAAAAAATTCACAGATTGTAATGCTGGATTGGTCGAGGTGGTGTTAACTGCCAGCAGCGACTCCCCCCACCATTTTGGACGTTCCGCATTAAACAATGATTGCTTCATTTTCCGGCTCGTTATTTTGAGTAATACGATGCCGCTCAAATGCCTTGGGGAAGAGTTGAGAGGGCATAAAATTTGTGGTTTGGGAACTAATAGCAGTATTCAAATGACCGCAGGTTATTGTTTGTCGGTGTCTATGCTTTTTCAATAGTGCAAATTGGTTCATGCGAATTTTGATCAACAGAAATTGATGAGTCTATACAAAACAAACAAAATGTAAATTTTTGTAAGGATTCATTTGCACACGAACGATTTTAGGTGCCAGTGTCTAAACCAGGTATAAATAAAAGGCTGCACAGGTACGTACAGTGTGATGTCCTAATACAATATATAATTATAGAAGAGCCTATTAGTAGTTAAAGGGGTATCTTGGTAGGGTTAACATATTGACATGAAATTGATGGCTGCCATTGTGGAGCACACAAGTGACGACTCCACAATGCAGCGAGCGAAAAAAAAAAACAGAAAAAAAAAATAATCTAAGCCTAGCTGGAAATAAAATCATGATTACGAAGGCAAGATGTATTTTTTAGTGCACTACCTATTTTTAAAGAAAGATACATAATTTTTCGCTTTCGAGGAAAAACTAAACACTATTTTTGAAAGCTGTTTTACAAAAATAAAGAACTGAAGATGTACATGATTAAGCAAAAAATTAAACATTAATAAACTGGCTGAAAACCTGCCAGTTTTAAATTTCTGTTTTGGTTTCTAGAGCAATTTTACAATAAATTTTAATGTTTTAATTTTCATAGCCTTTTTTGGTTAATTTTCTTTTTGCAGCAACCATTTCTGCAGCTGAAACGCTACAGCGTTGCTGTGGACAAACATCTGGATTAGGCTTCACCGGAGTGTGAATTGCGGCTCCAAGCAATTTTTTGTTCCGATGTCGGAAGTGTTTAGGTACATGAAAAGACAAAAAGATACAAAAAAGATAAAATCGTGAAATCAATTTTTCACACGAACAACAAAATACACTTACATTTTTACCTAATTTTAAAG
>JAHWFP010142113.1:2994-13588 GCA_023313725.1 Lithobius niger | reverse complement strand
AATAATCATACACAAATACCGTTTGCCAACCCGGCAAGATCGGCTGACTTCAAAACCCTGAGCTTTTTTTGTAACAAACCCACAACACACGCTCTTATATTGCAAGCATGCCATAACACACTAAACAATAGTACCAACTTATTATTACCAAGATTATTTCTTCACATGCATTCGGCTGTCTTTTGCACGTTTATGCAATTTTAAGTGTTTTTTATTCCCTTGATAATGTGCTGGAGTAAGCTCGAAACGTCGGGTTGTGTTGACTTTGAGCACTTTTGGCTTCTCTTTTCAACATACTTCGTTCCAGTGCTTACATTTTCTCGATCAGCAGGACTCGGGGAAGAAAGAAGTAGCATAACGGAAGACTAAAAAGGCCCGAAGCCGGAGTATCTATCATAATACTACCCCATGTTCGGTCTCTTGTTCAAGGTCGCGACCCCACGCGGCCAGTGGTCGAACTAGTGGTCATAATTTCTTTCACGGATGACGTGCGATAAAAAGTGTACTGTGAAAACGCGCGTGAAAAAACGCGTGAAAAATATCACTCGTACTATATGACTCGAGCAGTAGCGTGAAACGACCTTGAAAGGAGAAAGCTGTCTCACTTCTTCAAGACAAGGCCGACAGACGAAGAAGTAGCGTATTTCGCCTCCTGGCTCCACGCCAATTCTCGCACTGTTCCGGGACTTAACCCTTTTAGCATCACTGTGGTAAAATAAGCCTCAAGCGATGTCGAATCAACTGGTAAACAGGCCGTGAAGTGAAAACCGTGCCAGTATGGATCAGCGGTAGGACCTCGGCCTTTGGTTTCAAATGTCGTGGGTTCGATTCCCTGCTCAGGAGTTTAAGTCCAAAAGACAACGTAAATAGGTTTGCATCAGTATTTATTTCATTCACTCTTGTTCAGCCGTCGGGTTTCCGTCCTGTTTAAGCGAAAACCGTACCATTGCTCCCAGCCGACCTTGTGACAAAAGTAATAACAAACGATGGAACACAAAGCAAGAGTTACAACATGGCTATGACCAGGTCGTACTTACGTGTATGCTACTGGTATCAGCTACAACTGTCTGAAGTTTGGAACTAAACCAGAATTTCTTTTAACTCTAGTCTGCAGCTCACAATTATAGCCTTTTTCAAGTGGGGATGCAAGGACAGAATGTTGGGCCCGCAACCCAACAACTAAATAATCTTCTGGTTTGTCTAGCACTCATCCCTCCTGGAACCTTACTGCTAAAGAACAGTGGGATCAAGCCTTTTATACAGTGTTTGTTTTTTTTTTTTTTGGTAAACTTTATTTACCTTAATTATTTCGATCGTGAATTTGGATCCCGGTGCCTTACTCCCTTGCACCTCTCTTAACTGTGTTACGGAGCCGGCCTTGTGTAGCGTTCCTGAACAACTCTGTAATGGTGGCCATATAGGTGCAAGGCAGTAACCTCAAACTGATAGGCTGCAACCCGTTGACTACCGCGACCACTCCTATAGTGTCCGCGGCCTATCTTGAGTTCTCCGCAGAACGAACACATATAATCGATTGTACGTTTTTAGTAGCAGAGTGCCTTGTTGATATCCAAGATGGTTACAAAAACAATGGCGGCCATCGATTAAAGCCACCCCATCCAGGAAGACGTAGCCGTTCACAAAATACTTCCAGGACTCAAGATACACCGCGCACACAATAACTCCTGGCTAATTCTACGAAGAAATTCGGGGAAAATTGAAAAACAAATTGGGTTTATTAGTCGATGGATGCAAGTGCGTATAGACTACAATGGCAATCAATAATTTTATCAGGAATTACAGCAGCTCAAACGCCAGTCATGTAGAAGCACAACAGTTCTGCTGTTTGAAGAGAATACATTGGCGACATACACGGCATTTTGCTAATATTAGACGAACTTGATTTGAGTAAATCTAATAAATCATCCGGACCGGACAGCATTTAGTCGAACCTGAATGTTGTATTGACTTAACAGTACAGCCAATTCGAACGCAAGTGCCTCGGAGGAGGCAGCCGCTGTCCTCACACTATATAAGCCATTGTGCCGGGAAGATAACAGTCACAACACCGATCTTTTCACTGTAGCTGACTGGTCTCCATTAGGTCTCCATTAGGGAGAACCATTACCGCGACTTTGTTTTAACCAACCCACATGTGTCTAAATCATGCGCAACGGCTGTTTGCCGTGACGTGACCATGAGTTAGCCAATGACGAACGAGAACAACGGCTGTTTGGCCGTCTGATTGGACTACCCCAGTCACGTGATATGCACGTCACAGCAAACAGCCATGGCGCGTGGTATAAAGCTGCTCAGTCCCGCTACTGGTACCCGTACGTCACCATAGGCCAGTATAGCCTACGGCGGCCATGCGATCTGATGAAAAGTATGCCTAGGGACATGCCCTTAAGTATTTTATACGTACGAAGCGGACATGCTGGCTTCTTGCTCTCGTATTCCTCTGATTTGCCTCTTACGTTACGAGCCAATCCCAAGTAACTTTACATACATAACCGACCAATCCAGGCACTTCTTATTTCCCACAACCTAGGAGTTCAGAAGCCTACTGCTCTAGTTCACTTACATGCCCGCCATGCATCTCGTATGTAGCTGAGATGTACGCCGTCTCAAAGTAGAACACCACAGGTAAACGGCTCCTCCAGCGATACAGCTTTCCATAGCTAAAGCATTACCAACCGTAATGGTTTAAGGACATAGAAAATAATTCAAATATGGCGGTCATTCATTTTAAGGCACGAAGCCCAATTTAAATTATACCGACTCCAGAGCGTTCCTTCGTACAAACACACTTAGAATCAACACCCATCAAGTTTGCAAACTTAATACATACTGACATGATACTGAGTAATTAAGCTCAAACTGCTAGAGAAAAACTCTGGGTATGAATTAAACAGCAGCACTGCAAGTAAGACAAGAAAAGATGCGATATTTTACATTACTTCCATTTTACAGCAATCCAGGAATTAACATCGGAACAAGCATGCAAAGATAACAATCCAAGGCAACAATACCATCTTACCTTTAAAGAAGAATCGTGAAACCGCTCAACAGCAGACAGATACATTTTAAAGTCATACTGCACAACAAAATCTTTATTTGATACAGTAAGTTCCATTCATGCTAGCATTCAGCGTAGATGAATACCACAGGCTATATACACTATAGCATTAAAGTTTCCATCACAAAACGAGCAGAGTAAAGAGATCGCTATTGTAATAAGTTTGAAATTTAGACCCATAAATCTCAAAAGACCTTGCTAGCGCTTAAGGACAACACATCCTCGACAGTAGACCAACTGACGTACGAAAACCATCACCAACATTTGGCAGAAACACACTAGTAATTCGACCGCCAAGTTAATGAATAGTGATCTCCGTCATAACTGCAGAAGTGCTAGTCTGTAGTTTACTGTATCCACCCAAAGCCTAAAATTGTATTACGAACCGATAAGTCTTATTGGTTGGTCACTGGGTCAAGGTAGGCAGTGAGGTAGTTTAAATTAGGTGGGATGAAGCTATTAGACTGGTGTATGTTGATTGGTGGTTGGTGATAACATATTTCTTAACCGTTCAGTGTTTCCCTTGCGTTTATCGTTGGTGGTTCTTCGTCGGTGTAGCAGATAAGACACAAAGGGTGTTCGTCATGCTAAACGTTCTTTTGGTGCATGTTTGTGTTCTATGGAATGTCATTGCCAGTGGTTGGGCAGTTTAGTTAATGAATCCAGGGTTTGGTCTTCAAAGAGGATGAGAGTGAAGTACTGCGTGGTAAAAGGCGCCGTGAGGTTTTCAAGCTGTAGTTTGGTAAGTGTGTATTTTTATGGGAGTTAATTTAATGTTTGTCCTGTGCACAAAATTCTCAAGATTGAAACTGATTGAGTGGCCCTTTGAGTGGAAATGTTTTCCTTGGCTCCTTTACATGGCTTGTAGGCCTGATCTACTCTCAGCCGAAGCTCTAGTGCCAAAAGGTAAGAAGGACAATTTTCTACACAATTCCTAGGATCTTTTACATGCCACAATAAGCATGAGCTTGAGCCATCACAGGACCCTGTTTTTCCAAAAAGGCCAGGAGTGGCAGAGATCTGGATAGACACGGGACCTCTGGAATATGAGATAGTCTTTTTTTCATCAGATCTCTTGCCCCAATATTGTGTTTCACATCGCTGTCGTAATGGTACTCCATGGTGTACGGTATGAAGACTAGATGAAACTGAAGCTTGAAAGCTGTTATGCGGTAAGCTGCTTGAGTTATTTGTATCAGTTAGACAACGGCGTTCAGCAACAATGCGGTTAGAAAGCCGAAGTCGATCGAAGGCAGGAGATTAACAGAGGCTTTCTTACCGCATTGTTGCCGAACAACGTTGTCTAACACACTTGCACAACGAGACCATTGTTACGAGTCGCGTGCAGTCTCAAATTCCTGAAAGCCGGCTCCATTGTGACTATACAATGGCAGTGGTCAACATAGCCGACGATTTGTTTGATGATTCAGATACAGATGTGTTGCTGTCTCAAATTCCTTTAAATGTGGAAGGTGGATGTGTTTCGTACGCTGTTGATTCGCCAGCAGCCTCAGGTAGTGTTAATAATCTTTGCTTTTTCTTTGGGTTCCGTGGCACAGTGCAGTCTTCATGGTAGTAAGACTGCACGGTACAGCGTGCACGTCTTCATGGTATTAAGACTGCACGGTTCAGCGTGCACGTCTTCATGGTAGTAAGATTGCACGGCATTCTAGTCCAACAATGATTTCATTGTTGCAGCCGTGTATCTTCACGAAATTAAGGCACGGCTACAACAATGGAAGAGTTGTACAAATTGACATACGGGGCGAGTCTTAGTATCGCAAGTTTGAAAAGTAGCAGAGCTAGAGCCCATATGAAACCAGCTACAACCATTGCCCTGTTATCCTATATCGGTAAACTTATGAACGGTTGGTTGCAAGCAGACTGTCCTAGTGATTGGATTGCTCAAAAGTGATTCATTTGGCACAATCTGGTTTTCCACAGGGCTGAAGAGGCCATTGAACTTAGGCCTATATTGTACGCTCCCAGAATATCCAGGAAACTATCCAGATCTACACAATCATTCACCCAAGTGCAATTCTTCCGTGTACTTGGGTGAATGATTGTGTAGTTCTGGATAGAATCCTGGCTATTCTGGGAGCGTACAATAGGCCTAAGTTAAATGAGACCACGCATATGGATGCAAGTGAAGTTGGTTGCTCGACTTGCCGAGAGATCAGGTTTTTGTGACAACACTGGTGAGTTTTCCTGCCTTGGGAAGACCAGTAGGGAATTATTTCAAAGCAGGTGCCATAACCTAATTAATTGCAGTCTTGATAATTTTTAACCTCGTGAAGATGGTAGCACCAATGGCCAATGTCGCATCTTTTGCAGATTATTTTGTTGTTGGTTGACTGGCACCAGAAATAAGAATTGGTTACTACAATGCAAGCCATTGCTGATATAGTAGAGGATTGGCTGAAGGTTAGAGAGCAGTCAGGATGTATGAAAGATACACTATGCAATTCTTACCGATGATTCGTTTCGTCCAATATTTACTTCCATCTTCCCTTGTTTTAAGAAGTCTTTGGCTGCCTCCAAAAAATACAGGTTGTAGTAAATATATCTCTCCAGATGGTTACGGGATTCACTTCAACTGCGACTCTCCACATTGAAGCAGATGTGGCCTCTTCTTAATTTGGTTTTGAGATGTTAGCTTGTCGTGCTTGCAATCGTATTATGCCTCTGATCATCATAGCGGGCCAAGATAATGTTCGTAATAGGCCAGAATAGATTCCCTAGCTGCTAAAGTAACCTAGTCACTCACACCATCCTAGTCGGTACTTTGGTAGGATCCCCTTCCAGTTAGCTACCAGATCAGCTTGATGAGGTAACTGTAGGCTGACCTCTGCTAATGGTCAGCCTCTACGACCAGCCAAAGTGACCAAATGTATACAAAAGTTTTCCTTGAACCAATTCAAATTTTGATTTTGTTTCGTTTATTTGGCTTCTTTTCTTTGTGGGTGTACCATTACCAATTTTTTTGGCTTTTTTTTTGTCTTTTGTAAAAAGTAAATTCATTTCATAGGCTGACAATTTAATGGCAGTATTAATAACTTACCTAAGTGAAACATCTCCATCACTCAGGAAAACGTATAGATTGGACGTAGTGCCACCAGGGCAGCAGGATACTATAAGGGCACTCAGTGAATGTAAGGCACTCACCTGTAAAACAAAGACACTATGTAAGTCAAATTTCCTTGCATTTCTTCCTCTGAACGCCGTCAAATGTTCGTATAGCACAGACGTTACCCTGACTCCTCTTGTTATCTCTAAAAAGAAGGGCCACAAAAAATAGCCGGTCTTCAACCTCCACATAAAAATTACAAAATATTCTTTTGAGTAATCGATGTTTTGGGCAAACTGAGGAAACAGGTAGGTAGCTGTGGTAGACGACAGGAGCGCGCCAATGATTGAACTCCATAGATACACTTTAGTGGTTTATGTCAAGTCGAGCCAACAGTAACCAGCACTCAGTTATGGAAGCCAATTTAGTAATGTAGCGCAACTCCATATCTTGCATTTGTATAGTTAGGGGAAAAAGCCTATGGTGCGAAACAGGCATCAAAAGTATCTACATAATAATTCTGGAGGCCGGCTAAAAGGAAGGCTAAAGGGAAAGACGCTAAAAGGAAAACCGGAAGGACAATAATCACTTTTCATTGTTTTCGTGCACGTGTAATGTCTTTGCTACGGTGCCTAACAATTTCTGGGGCACGTGCTAAGGATTGAAACCTATCGTCCAAACCGTTGATTGTTGATGGGTAAAATGAAATTGACATAGGGCCTTAGGGCTTCGGGCAGATGACCAGGAGTGGTTAACGCTCGTTAATTCCTTTGATCCTTTTGAAATTGGCAGCTGGAAACGATGCTATGGCTTATTTAATTCGCAGATGAAGGCGTTCACACCTCAGCTCCGGGCAAACGGGACACGACGCATGACGGGGCATGACGTCTGATGCAAAATGGAATTTAGTCCGCCATGAATGTGTACCCACTGGGGACACACCACACAAATGCGTAACATGTGATAAAAGGTTAATGTTGGGCGGGCGAAAATGGGAGTTGGGAGTGGGAGTGGGGAAAGGGGAGTATAGGGAGTGGGGATTTAGCGTTTCTAAGCCAGTGTCCAAGGTTGGCGAGACGGGGGGAGGGGAGTTCATTTATGACCGGCCCTGTGCGTAGCACGGGCTTCCTCTAGTTAATACATAATATTACCTGAAAAACACAATGCTGGTTGAATTCCTCTAGTATACCATTCCTTCTTTATGAATAAGAAACCACAAAAAAATAGCTTTCCCTTTAATTGTTCAGTGTTCTTCTCGTTAAAACATGCCCTTTTTAGTGCAATGAAAAGGTGTGCCTCCTACTGCGACAATACCTGGTTTAATCAACAATACTTTTGTAAAAGATGTGTGTAGTTCTCGAGAACTTCTTTACGTTCTGATATTGTTGCGCATGACTTCATGTAATTGTTATTCAGTACTTTGTATTGTGGTGCCTTTTTTGCTGGACTCTTGCTCTGCTTTTTCACGAGGAGATTTTTTTTCAGCCCCTTGACGTTTTTCAAGGGAAGTCGTGTTATTGTTTTTCCGCCTGAAACAAAATGGCGAAAGAACAGGATTAGGCCTAATAGTTTTTGTGGCTTAACGCCTTTTTACCCGAGTAAAGGCGCGTTTAAGCAACGACTCGCCTTTGCATTCTCGCAGCTAGAAGCTAGAAATCATCTGAAACACCAACATGGTGGCGGTTTTATTTAATAATGCGAGTTCAGAAGTGACTGTGAAAATTTCGCCAGGAGGAATTCTTTGTCTTATCGTCACGGATTATAAGCCTTAAAGCATTTACTCAAACGACGTCGGATTTAGCTAATCCAGATAGCGTTGTTGCCATGGCAACGACAGCTTTACCATTGCGAGCTGCGAGAATGCAAAGGCGGGTCGTTGCGTAAACCCGCCCTGAAGTGGTCAACGCTGAGCTTACTGATGATGTTCATTCCTGTTTCTGACAATCTGTAAATTTTCCTAGTTTTTAACGTCATAACCTCCTTAATTCTCAGCATGGAAAAAGGGAGTCGAAGAGCGGAGCAATAGCATATTGGGTGACAAAAGTTGATGACGAAATGTAAGAATACCCAATAGTATGTCTCTGACTTAGCCCAGAATATAAATTCTCTCCAATTTTTCTTCTATCAGGCACCGAAGTAGATCCACGTAGGGCGCCGCCTGTGGAATTTGGGAAGCGGCAGGGTATCCATTACCAATGAATTAACACTCAGGTGCTAGTACTCAGGCTATCCCCCAGCTTTCACCAAGAAAAAAGCTTGAGCCCGATACAACTGAGCCATATCACTACGTCAGGCGATGGGCATTATTAAATCCATAGAGGCTCAAAGCTTTTCCATCATTAACCAAGGAATTACCGGCAGTGATTTACTGATTGAATCAGCGAAAAGAACAAAAATCGGCGTTTGTTTAGTCTTAAGTAAGAAGACGTCATAAGTGTTTATTAACCGTAACCAGACCAAAAGGTTTTCAAAGAAACTTATTTGATGCCGCACGGACATATAAATGGAAGACCTCATGGCACCTATTTTTCAAACGGTGCATCCAACACCACCCGTGCAAGCACGGCCTTCAGCTCTATAGTTACATATGAAATCCAATGGATAATGTGCAACCCCACGATATAAAATACAAACGGATGCAAACCTATTTAAGTTGTCTTTTGGACTTAAATGACAAAGCGAGGAATTGAACCCACGACCTTCGAATACAAAGGCTGAAGTCCTACCGCTAAAACCCAACTCTCACGGCCTTTACAAATTTACAAAAGGAAACATAGGCAACATTTAACACGCATATATATATATGAATCTGTATATATATACTTTTCAGTCGCCATTGGAGGGACGCTTTCCGTCCTGTTTTAAGCACTACGAAACGTAAACAATAATGGTGATTGAGTTGGTAGGGAGGGGAAGAAGGCAATAGGGAAATGACCGGGGGTGGTGTTCCTGAAATTTAGAAGTAGCGCTCCATGAGAACCACGCATTGCATTTATCACATATGGAATCAAATGTGGAAGGCGGCCTTACGGTTTGGAACGGGACCGTAAGGCACGGTACGGCTTGTTGTCCACAACACGTTTTGAATTATTACGTGTGAAATCAGTCTTAGTGTCTTACCTGAAAAACGTTGAGCAATCCAAAAGCACAAAGTGGTAACAAGCCAAACTGGGAGCCAAGGGCTATAAAGACACCTATCGGTCTTTTTAGATGCAGCCAAATTTCCTGAAAAAGCAAATAGCATAAAACAGTCGGGTCAAGGCCAAGATTTTAATGCTTCAGCAAAACTAAAACGGTTAATATCTCCGTTCCTATACAATAATTTTCGACCAAACTTGGACAGATAGTAGATAAGGTATGGAAGTTATATTTATACCAAAAATTACGCAATCCTGCGCAAGAATTATAAAGGCAGAGAGCAACACGTAAATTTGAAAACTTCACTTGTTGTTCTGCCACTCCGTTTCAGAAACTGCACCTACGTACAATCTGAAACAAGATCTAAGACAGAAATTTCCTGGTTCTTCATCCACAAAGAGACCTTGATAGCCCTTGTAGTTTTCGCGTGATGTGCGGTCTAATATTAGACTGGCATTTGATCATAGCGGAGCTACGTTCCGAAAACTGATCGTTTAGGATTCAGTAACTCCGGAAAGGCTCGACCATTTGAGAAAGTGTTTTTTTAAAGTCATGAACGATTGTCCAAACAAGTAGCCCTAGTCTACGCTAATTTCGCATGCTGATATGACTATACAAGCTTGTTATCCAGTTCCTACGTATGAGATCAGTAGGGCCGCGTTCCTACGTCAGTGATCTGTAGAATAATTAGAGGAAGTTGCCAGTCATTGGTCGGTTGGTAGTGACATCAGCCGCTGACGAAGGCTACATAGTTCCCAGTAATTGGTCGTGGATGGGTGACGTTAGTCGGCTGAAGAAAAAATAACAAACCTTGTACGTTTGCTGAGAACAAAATCTTTGATTATTTCTAGTGGAGGATTTCCCCAACGGATTCGACCCATTTTCGAACTTACACCTAGAAATGTGCCATCGAATCTGTGTGCAAAATTTGACAGAAATCCGATAATTCGTTCAACGCTATAGCGCGAACACACATACAGACATCCCCCCCAGACAGACAGATAGACAGACAGACAGACAAACCGTTCGCATAAAAGTCTAATCGACTCTAATAAAATATACAAAGACGAGCCCTTGAAAATATACAAAGACGAGCTACAAAAAAATATTGTAGGCCTGCGAAACTTACCTTACCCTACAAGACTACGAACCTTGAATGTCCACCCAATCGAGATATTATAACAACATACAAAATTATTAAATGCGGCTGTGGTGGCCAACATATACCATAAACCTTTTTACATTAATTTCGCACCCGTGTCATACGCGTGGTGATCAATATACAATACAACGTCCACAGTTACGCAAAA
>JAHWFP010142108.1:0-16237 GCA_023313725.1 Lithobius niger | reverse complement strand
TTTTTTTTTTCCTTCCACTAGTGGTCATTCCAAGTCACTAGCACACATAGCCAAAATTGCAGCAAGATTATGGTTTTGCTAAAAGTAGTTGCCGGTATCAAAATTCGTCATTTTCTTGCGTATAAGTAATTTCCTGCTTTATCGAAAAAATGTCAGTTGTAAATACGCTTCACTCGTTTATTTGCCATCACACCTGGCATTGTTTGTTATCCATGAAATTTGTGTTTGATCACGGTTTCTGTCGACCCAAGTAGTAATCAAATGTAGGTATCCTTTGTTTTCACTTTATCCGAAAATCCTCACCTTTATTTTAGCTTATCGTGAGATACATGCTCATTCAATGCCCACAGTTCAACCGAGCTTCGTGCTACCCACAGTCTGCCCCCAGGCACCATCGTGTGAGCGATCCCAGCGCTATTCGGCTGTTCGTCACTTTTTTCGTGGGCAGGCACGCGTACAGACGTGCCTCTTGACTTGCTCAATTAGTTTACTTGTGTCTTTGTGTAAGGCCGTTATTTCGTAGGATGGGTAAACCAGTGCTTTACGGCACTTGCAGACATCGGCTCACCCCTGGAGATCGACATCCTGAATGCAGAAGATGCCGTGGTTGTGATTTTACCGAGAATCCGTGTGAAATCTGTCATTCGCACACGGCCGACGAAATCAAGGGTTTTCGCCGTTCTTGGAGGAAGTCGGACCAGACGGAAGCTCGCAGACGAAAGATAATGGAAGACGGGGGCAAATCTGGCTCCCTCGACAACAGATTATTGCGGGAAGGCCTAGACGAAGACGACTTCTTACCCGCTAGAGTGATGAATCGGAAATTCAGCGGCAGCGGTTCGGCTGCTTCGACACCGTCTATCACGTCGTCGGTCGTCCTCGGATCGGACGCCCAATCGGTTTGCACGTTAAATGCTATTAAAGAAATGCAGACCACGATGAAATCCATGTTCGAAGGGATGACTGAACGCATTGCTGGATCTGAGTCGCGGATTGCTGCCAACATCGAAGAAAAGTTTGAAGCAAGACTCGCGCCATTGGAACGGCTTCTCGTGGAGGACCCCAGTCGCCTTCGGCCATCGGCCCCGGGCGGCGGCGCGATCGCTGCCGCCTGCGCGGCCGGGAACAGGGCGCGTGTGTCGCCGGTGCTTGACGCCGTCACCCCATCGGATTTTCTGTCAGGACTGCCGGATTTTGGGGGAAGTCTGCTACCGCTACCTTTTCCACAACTGGAAGATGACTTTTTTGCACCGCTTAGGAAAGTGGCTTATGCTGCAGCCAGCGAATCCCAGGCAGCAGGCTTCAGGAATACCAGAGGGTTTCCAGCTTCGTCGGGAGACGTTGGCAAACACAAGGCGCATCTCCTCGAACAGATGGGACACCAGTCACCAGGAGACCAGCAGTCGCCAAGAGCACGCCAGTTGCCAGAAGTTCGGCGGTCACCTAAGAGGCATCGACCATCGGACGGGTGTCAGTCGCCTGGGGTCCGTCAGTCTCCAGGAGGGCACCAGTCTCCAAGAGGACGTCAGTCTCCAGGAGGGCGTCAGTCTCCAGGCGGGCGTCAGTCTCCAGGAGGAGGTCAGTCTCCAGGAGGGCGTCAGTCTCCAGGAGGGCATCAGTCTCCAGGAGGGCGTCAGTCTACAGGAGGGCGTCAGTCTACAGGAGGGCGTCAGTCTCCAGGAGGGCGGCAGTCTCCCAGAGGGCGGCAGTCTCCCAGAGGACTTCAGTCTCCCAGAGGACTTCATCAGTCTCCCAGAGGACTTCAGTCTCCAAGGAGACGTCGGTCTCCACGAGGTCGCCAGTCACCAAGGGATCATCAGTGGTCAAGGGACCATCAGTCGCCATGGGACCGTGCATCACCGACGGGACATCGGTCACCAAGAGATCGACAGTTGACAAGGGACCAACAGTCGGCGGCTGGCCGGAATTGGAGGGCCGGCCGTCTGTCACGGCTGGACAACATGGCAGGACAACAGCCCCATATCAGTCAAGGAGTGGGGGACCAGCCAACTGGTGGCAACCAATCTTCGAAGCGAAAGAGTGGTTCGCCTTCAGCGAAAACCGGGGACGACTACCGGGACAAGTCAGATCCCAGACAGGGCCGCTGCGGGTCACGAACTCGGAGCCGCTCACCAAAAAGGAGGAGATGCACCTCACCTACGGTTCCTTCATCCAAGGGTAGATCAGAGGGGAGATCCAGGTCAGGCGACAGGCGGGAGGGGAGAATGTCGGAGGAGACTCGCCCACGACAGTCGTCGAAACGTTCAAGGAGCCAATCGAGTGAGTCGTCTTCTTCTAATCGATTGGGAACCGAAGATGCGGCGTACCTGTCAAAAAAGGAAGCGTTTGAAAGCATTGTGAGACGAGTCCATTTCTATCTTCCCTCGTCATTCTGCCGGTCGAGCCCAGATCTCTCGCCCGGTAACCCAGACGAGCCCCCCACTGCATCTTTCGCCAAAATGGAGGACATTCGTCATCCTGTTAGCCTTCTGCCGCAATCGGTGATGCTTCACCGCTCTCTCCTTGACGCAGGTGGTCTTCTGAGAGAGGGGGGCAAACCCATAGTCACTGGTAAAGAACTCCCACGGCATGACTCCAACAAAACAGGATTTCTTTTTCGGCACTTCAAACTTTGGCCCGCTGAACCCATCGGCACCAAAACCCAGGAACTACTACACCTTCAAGGAGGCTGAATATCTTCACGAGTACGCATCCATGGAGTACGACTCCTGCCTCCCGAAGACGGCGGTGATTCGTGTTCCGCTCAAGCAGTTCGAAGCGGAGGAACGGCTATTACGCATAGGGGTTCGGGCAGCATCTCACGCCGAGCTGGTGGCCTCAGCGGCATTGGCGGCACTACAGTCCTTTATCAGGACCCCGGTCGACAGCCAGGATCAAGGGATCGTCCGGGACTGCGCAGACCTTCTGAAGCAGGCGATCTCCTTTCAGAAGGAAACCATCGACTGGGGAGTGCGATCAACAGCGAACTCAGTCCTGCGAAGACGGGATGCTTACCTCAGTGGAGCGCCATCGATTCTGAAGGAAACAGCCGACAAGCTTAGGCTTTTACCATTTCATAAGTCCGACAGGTTGTTCAATGGGGAACTCCTTTCGATCGCCCCGGACCTGAGAGGAAAGGTGAAACCCCCTCATAAGAAGGATCACCCTCAGAAGTACAAGGGTCGGTTTCCTTACAAGAACTCCAACCAGGAGCCCTTTCGTGACCCCCAACCGACGTCGGGCCCCAGGAAACAGAGGGGCTCCTCCCACCAGGGTAACAGGGGCAGAGGCAGCGGGCATTTTAAGGTTCAGGACCAAACCAAATCGTCGGCCGGACCCCAAAGCAAAGGAAGAGGCTCAAGAAGTCGGGGTGGACAACTATGACATATCGAGGCCCCAGCTTGCTCTCCTTCACCGACGGGTGGGAGGCAGGCTAAGATTCCACTATCCTATGTGGGAATCTGTTACGAGCGATCCATTCGTTCTCTCCGTCATCAGAGAAGGATACAGACCACCATTTCTTTCAGTACCAAGGCTATCGAAGGTGGTTCCAAGTTGGCTCCTAAACGTCGTAGACCCGCTATTGGAAGAAGAGGTGCAAACTCTCCTCGCAAAAGGGGCAATTCAGCCGACACCAGAAGGATCGCCGGGGTTCTACAGCCCAGCTCGGGTGATCGCGAAGAAAGGCGGAGGAAGAAGAGTCATCTTCAATCTCAGGCTCCTCAACAAACACATTGCGCAGGAGCACTTCAAGATGGAGACGCTCTCGTCGATTCGGGAATCGCTGCAGGAAGGGGAGTTTACCACGTCATTGGACCTGGAGGACGCATATCTCCATGTCCCCCTCCACCGTTCGGCATTCAAATTCTTCCGGTTTGCGGTGCACGGCAGGTCATTCCAGTTCACGGTCCTCCCCTTTGGCCTTTGCACTGCCCCACATGTTTTCACATCAATCCTCAAGCCGGTTTTGGGATTTCTCCACCAGCGGGAAGTGAAATCTCATGGATATTTAGACGACTGGCTGCTCCGCAACAAATGCAGCAGGACCCTACAGGAGCACACGGACACTGTCAGCCAGTTGTTCAGCGATCTGGGTCTCGGAGTCAACGAGAAGAAGTCCAGAAGGGCCCCAGCGACGGAATTCCAGTTCTTAGGGGCGGCGTTCCGGATGATGGACTTCACGGTCAGGCCATCGGAGGACAGGATTTGGGACCTCCAGACTTCAATCCAGGATATCCTTCAGGCGGACTCAACTACGGCAAGATCCCTCAGCCGCCTAATTAGCAAGATCGACTCAATGGCGGATCTAGTCCCAATCGGTGCGTGGAGAGCCAGGAGCCTCCACTGGTTCAGAAAGGACAACTGGATAGAGAGGACGTCCTGGGAAGACGAGATCGACCTCCTGAACCTACCACGGCAGGATCTGGTCTGGTGGACTGTACCAGACAACCTGAGGGCAGGTGTCCCGGTACACGCGCCGACTCCTCATCACACCCTCTTCACGGATGCGTCCCTCCTGGGTTGGGGAGCCCACATGGGGGATCTGCAGCTGGCTGGAAGATGGTCGCCTCGGGAAGCAGAACTTCACATCAACAACTTGGAATTGAGGGCCGTCCGCAAGGCCTTGGACGAGTGGGCGAGCATTCTTCAGGGAACCCATGTCGGGGTGATGACGGACAACACCACGGCAGTGGCCCACATGCGGAGGGGAGGGGGAACGCACTCGCGATCCCTCCACGAAGAAGTGTCGGCGATTTTTGTGCTCTGTCAAGAATTCGACATCACTCTTCGCCCAAGACACATCCCGGGGAAGCTGAATGTCTTGGCAGACCAGTTGTCCAGACGACTTCCGACGGCCCCAGCGGAATGGAGACTGAACCAGAGTGTCTGCCAGGCAATCTTCCAGCGGTGGGGGAAACTGGTGGTGGACCTGTTTGCCACGTTCCAGAACACGCAATTGGACCAATTCGTCTCCCCGTTTCCGGATCAACGAGCGTGGGCATCGGATGCACTGTGCATGTCATGGGACAGGATATCGGCATACATGTTTCCCCCGTTCGCTCTGCTGCAAAAAGTACTGAACAAAGTTCGCCATTCAGGGGGACAGTTCATACTCATTGCACCGCTCTGGCCAGCAGCAGCGTGGTATGTGGACCTCCTACAGCTGTCAAAGGAAGACCCCATCGAGCTGCCACTAAGAGACGACATCATATCACAGCACAACGGAAGAACCCTTCACCCCAACCCCGGGATGCTTCGTCTTCACGCCTGGAGACTGTGAAGGGGAAACTGGAGGATACTGGTTTTTCCTCCGGCGTCATTGAGAAACTAGTGCTCTGTCACCGCCAATCCACAATCAAGGTGTATGAGGCTAAGTGGAAATGGTGGTTTGAATGGTGTAAGGAAAGGGACTTGGACCCCTGTGACCCGGTGGTCACTGACATCACGGAATTCTTTGTCGGCCTATTCGACAAGGGACTTTCGGTTGCAGCCATTAAGGGTTATCGTTCAGCGATTAACTCGGTGCTGGCATTTTATGGCAGACAGGAAATCACGTCACACCACGTCCTCACTCGTCTCATGCAATCCCTGGGAGCCCTTCGACCTCGTATCAGGAAACTGTTCCCGGAATGGAATCTCCCTCTGGTGTTGGCACACCTTTCAGGTCCCCCGTATGAGCCGCTTCGGAATGCGTCTCTTCTTCACCTGACCCAGAAGACCATTTTCTTAGTGGCGATGGCCACAGCTGCGAGGCAGAGCGAACTATGCGCATTCGCCAGGAACAAGCGGTACCTGCGGTTCGCCAAGGACTGGACCACGGTCACGCTTCTGTACAATCCTAAATTCAGGGCGAAAACCCAGAAACCGGATGAACTTATGAGGCCAGTGGTCATCAAAGCGCTGGGACCGGTTGTGGGGAACGAAGACCTGGAAAGAACTCAATGTCCTATCCGGGCTCTGAAGATTTACCTCCATGCCTCTTCCGTCCCAGAAAAGGATGGCGACGCCGAGGCCATTCCCCTGTTCTTACCGATTGACCCAGCGTCGCAGCGGGCATCTAGTGCAGCCAGACTCTCCCCGGCGAAAATCGCGCAATGGATTTGCGCCACAATTAGAAGGGCCTACGCGTCCTCTGAAGACTGCGTAGACATCCCGGACCACATTAGAGCACACGAACTTCGAGCTTTAGCGGCTTCGTGGGCTTTCGCTGCAGGCATCCCGATCCATGAGATAACGGCCGCCTGCACATGGAAACACAAGTCAGTGTTTATCAGCCATTATTACAGAGAACTCGGGGACACCTCAGGCCTGAGGAACCAGGGACCCCATGTCCTGGCCGGATCAACGGTCCCAGGGGGCACGCCACCTGGCAAGTAGTGAGGATAAGGTCAGTACTCTGTTTGGAATTTTGGGAGGGTTGAACCTTGGCGTCGTTCTGGACGGTTTCGTGCTACCGCGGTAGGGTACGGCTCGACCCGCCTCCTTTTGGACGAAGTCAGCTAAAATAAAGGTGAGGATTTTCGGATAAAGTGAAAACGACAATTTTAAACATAAAATTAGTTTTTACTATCCTAAAATACTCACCTTTAGGCCTACCCGCCCGCCGGCCCCGCTCGAGCCGCCCCAGGCACTTGGGCGACGAAAAAAGTGACGAACAGCCGAATAGCGCTGGGATCGCTCACACGATAGTGCCTGGGGGCAGACTGTGGGTAGCACGAAACTCGGTTAAACTGTGGGCATTGAATGAGCATGTATCTCACGATAAGCTAAAATAAAGGTGAGTATTTTAGGATAGTAAAAACTAATTTTATGTTTAAAATTGTCGTTTCTTTTGCTGTAGAAAGTACTATACCTTAGGCCCCTCCCTGCCTCCCCTCACGAGTCACCTTTTGACATTAAACGTGAGACAAAGAGATGACGAGCCCTCGTAGCCGCCACTCTTATATTGGGAGGACCACGCATGCGCAAACGCGTGGTAGGGTTAACTGAGGCGGCTATTCAAGTCTCAAGCAACCAACAGCATCACTGAGACAGCAATGCTAAAATTTGACAGGTATAGTACTTTCTACAGCAAAAGAAACCATTTTTAGCCGGCCTGGCCGGGGGCCGGCAAAATGTTCTTTTTCTACTTTATTAGTTTAAATAAGATAAAGCGTACAAAATGTGCTATTCGCTCGAGTCTCGTAGGTTTTTAGGTGTGTTTAGGAAGTGTCAGTAGCCTAGTTTTCGTACTGTCGGAACGAAAGATTGCCGGGTTGGGCCATTCCTCCGTGGGTGGAGGTCTAGCATAGTACGCGAGTTTTTTTTTTTTCCGTGTTAGGCTAGAAAGAAAAATGTCGCAGGTTGTAAATGTGCCTGTTTATGCTGGTTGCATTTGTGTTGTGTACGGTAATTTTACAAAGTAGGGTCGTATGTCACATGGTGGAGCAGGGGTTGTGTAGACCCGCGTAAAGTGTTAGATTATCAAAAAAGTGTGGGTTATCAAAAAAGTGTGGGTTGTCAAAATTAACTCACTGTGACGTGTGTGGGTTTTTTACATTAACCGTATATAACGACTACACTTTTAGCATGGAGATGTGTTGGCGTGACGTCACCACCATGCATAAATTCCGTTAACTGTGACCGGAAGTGTGCGTCATCGCAAAAAGTGTGGGTTATCAAGTTACCGGGAAAGCACATATCAATAATAGCGTCCAAAAACGAAATGCAAAAATCCCTGCTAACACTCACATGTCTGGTCCATAACTTCGTGTATTCACTCCGTCTACCCCCCCACGGCCATCCACAAGCTAAAATGGACTGACTTTCATTAATATCGATATACTGATTACCGTATTCCTTAAAACAATTTTCACTAACACAAAAATGTTTTAATTAAATAAAAGTTAGCTTGATGTCCTAACCGTGGTATAAATTAGTGGTGTAGGTGTTAAAAATGCGATTCTGTTGTACGGTAAGCCCTGGGCTTGTGAGTCTTTTTTTACCATCAATGTTGCATGGAAAAATGCATTAATGCGTTCCAACGGTGGTATAAATTAGTTGTTGGTGAGAAACTCATGGTTACCGGGTATTATACCACGGCTGCGATGATTGGCCCGCCTCGAGTGGGCAAACCCATCTCGTGCTTCCCACTCAATGGACTTACCAACTCTCGGGCCCAGTACCGTAGCTGAGAAATCTGGGGCCCCCTGCAAGAAAACATCTGGGGCCCCAGCTGCAGGAAAAATCCGGGGCCCCGTATGTTATGTGAATTCAGAAATTATCGGTATGGCGTCGATGCCACCTATTTCTTGTAAGCTATATTACCATTTATCATGAATTGTACAAAGAAGATTTTTTTCCGGTATTTTTATTTTTTTTGTCTGGGGCGGGGGGAAAACTTTTAATTTTCGCTTGGCCTTGCATTTCTTTAAATTCGAGTTTCTCCAACACATTTTCAAATCAAAGAACTAGTACATGAATTGCAAATTGCATGAAATATGGAGAAAAAAACACCAGTTTCGTCTTACTATAGGCACTCCACTGGTTTAGTTAGCTGACCATCCACACGTAGCGTTTCGACAGAAAGGAGTACCTAACGTTCGGTAGGTACGATTGGCTCAAAGTTGTTCATCATAGTTCAACACAAACAATAATTTCGGTATTTTCTTTTCTTTGTCGTGTTGCTAGTTATGGTTCATAGGAACTAAAGAAATGAACTGTTAGTTCTGCTGGACAGCTCATCTAGACGTAATTTCGTGATGACTAGTAAGACGATACCAGATAGGGCTACAGTCATCTTGGCTTGCCGACATAATGAAAGAGTCAATCGCTTCATTTTATAGGGGGTGGGGCATTTTGTTGTTAATCCATACTACTAGATACAACTACTGCAACGAATGAATGCATGTTACATAAATCCCTTAATATTTCTTAAGATTTTAAAAGAAACTGCATTGTGCTTCAGTTTCCTGTAGGCCTAATTTGAAGCACTTTACCTTGGGAACAATCACCATAACTAAGTAAGCTGCTTTTTTTAATAGACTCGTAATGTCTTTATAAATGTAGGATTTTTTTGGATGCAGTTTACATCGGTTTAATTAAATTCAGACCTGCTTAAATGCAATAAATTCCAATTGCAGTCGTCTCTTAAGACATCACGGAACAAGCAACAAGTCAACAGTGGTTGTCACAGGTCGAAGATACACCACTGATTTGGAAGATACACCACTGACAGCTAAAAAAAACAGTCAAGCTTAAATTTTAATACGTTATTATCAAGTAATGAAGTTTATTTAGACACGATTTTATTGAGCTTTCATTATATTGTAAAAGGTGAATTGTAATTCAGAATTTTTTTTAAATCCTAATTATCTATTACTTTGCGGGATCCAGTCAGCCAGTGCAATCATGAAACACAATCATAAATGGCAACCTGCCATTTTGTGAAACACAATCATAACACTTAAGCTGCAAACAAGATTTCACAACAGTTGTTTTGAAAGAACTGTTGTGAAGTCTTTGTTTGTGGCGCAAGTGTTAACGATTTTGTTTTATAATGTCTGAATTTAGCCATGTAATCGCTGATTATCGGTATTTCGCGAACCTGCTTATATCCATGAGAACAGCTCTGTAGTAAAATTTCATTCATTTTGCGTTAATAATTTGTTCCGTCCAATTTATCAACAAATAATGTTAATTTTTATTTTAAACTTAAGAGTGAGGGCTACAACATAAACTAAGGCCAGCATTTTGCTGCTGAACTATGATTCACTGGGCTCCATTTCATTCATTCATCACCTGAAACTGCTAACATTTGTCATCCTGGCCCATTTTTGTGACATAATTTTGAGTTAAGAGATTTGGTAACCATTGAATTCAAGGACAATAAATAATATTGAAGAAAATAAAACCATTTATACCACATGATATGGTTCTCGGTGTGTATTCCGAATAATGAACCATTGTAGCAAAGCCATTGTCGAGAGAACCCACTAGTGAACCAACAAATCTATTTGTCAAATATAGCTCTCAAATACAGGTTTATTTATTATTGTATGTTAATTTATTTGCATTTGAATAAATTAACATACAATAATAAATAACCTGTGTTTGAGAGCTATATTACATAATACAACAAAATCATAAAATACCGACGGGAACACAACACTACAACCATTCAACACCAATTATACTTGTAAATATTAACCAGTTCTACTTGAAAACTAAAACAAATTATTTCCTGGATAGCTCTCACCCTACCCGATGAAGTTTGCCTCCCAGAGAAGCCTAATGCTGGCCATGTTGACACAACCGGCTGTCATATTTTGATTATTTTTAATTTATTTGTTAAATATAGAGCTTTCAAATAATGTTTCTTTATTGCCAAAACATCTTAACCTGGTAATTTTAGCATTACATTCCTCGAATGTGATGTTCCCCTGGAGGTTTCTTCCGGTTTGCAGACGCCTGCTTGCATAGCCCACCGCGCATGCGTGGCGCAGTCCTCCCATATAAAAGCGACAGCGCGCACGCTATCGGCATTCATTTTCCTCCAGAGGTGTTTCCACGCCACCTCGCTCCACGGTTCCCCGACTGTCGTTTGGAAAATTGGATTCTTCCCGAAGATGGACGCTTTGGAAGCCCACTCTTCGTCCGCCTGATGTCGTATCGCCTGACTCTCCACTCCTCCCGGGCCAGTGCTCGCCGCTCCTCGCCCCACTGGATCTGTCGTCGCTTCGACAAGACCTTCAAGTCGCTAAAGACTCCTACAGGGCTGCCAAGCGTAACCTCCGCCGAGCGACACACTCCCATTCTCCGGAACGAAACTCGCCGCTTGACCTGTCGTCCAACTCCTCCCGGATAGGCCTAAGCGTCAGCCGCAGTGTCGTGTGGGAAATCGTACACGACACTGTCCACCACATACAGGTCAACCCGATGCCGCCTCCCTCCTGCACACCATCGGTACGTAAGGCCCGCACCCAGGACTGGGTTGCATCCACTTCTAGCAACGAAGGGCACAGGCGTGCCCCCCCCCCCCTCCCCGCGGCCTCGGCATCCAAGCGTAAGCCGGACGACACACTGACGTCACGCCACCCACTGTCGCCTACCCCTATTGCCGTGAAACACATCGGGTTCCCGGACGACACTCCTGACGAAGCCACCCTGTCGCTCGCAGCTCTTCTAAAAACTGTCGAGCAGACGGTCCCAGACTGCTTCCTATTCAAGCCCTCAAACGTACCGGACGCTTCCGTCATCAACCGTGGCCTAACGACAGGCCTTGGATTTGCCTCCAGGGACAAGGACGCCAAGCCCCGCTGCCTCCTGGGTCAGTCTACGACACTCCTAACGTGTCTACACCGCAACGAAGGCTCCATTCTAGGCAAAGGCGATACCCTTCTTCTCGACACGGAACCCCTGATGCCACGTCCAGGCCGTGAAAACGGCTTCTTCAGATCCTTCGGTGACGGCGCCACAAACCCCCGCAATTTTGAAACCTATCCGGAATGCGAATTCATCTGCAGCAAAATCAAGATGGATTTCGGCACTTCGATGTCCATACCCAAGAAGGCCAACATCCCGACCTTCATGCTGTACGAGAACGACAAATGTCTACGGCTAAGCCTACGGGCGGCCTCCCAAGCTGACGTTCTGCACACAGCTATCAACGCCCTTTGTGAGAAGCTGTCGTCCGACAATCCTCCAGAAGAGCTCAAGATTTGCCGTCCCTGATTTTCCAACTCTTCCAAAAGGCCAACTTTGCCACCTACCACGCCATGAACTGGGCGACAAGAGCACTGTTTAACAACACTCTCCTCCTTCGCAACATCGCCCTGTCGTCGGCTAACAACCTAAGCTTCTCCACACGTCATCGTCTAAGGAACCAACCGATCCACGAGTCTGAAACTCTTTTTCGGGGACAGATCCTGACACTCGCTCCTCATCTCGATGTTTCAAGGAAACCAAGGCCACAAAGACAATCCACTCCCTCAAACCGCCCGTTCTCGTGGAACAGACAAGCCAACCCCCGCCCCGCCGCCTCTCACCGCCCAGACGACACTGCCGTTCCTCAACTACGAAACCAGCAGCCCTTTCGTTCCGACGTTCCTCGCTCCCGCCCCGGCCAACGCTCCCAGCAGAAGCGCGCCGCTACCCCCGACCAAAGGAGCCGATTCTCATCCCCCGGGGGTAGAAGAATGCAACGGAAAAATCAACAATGACGCCTTGCACTTGGCCGGCCTCCCGGTCGGGGCCAGATTACGCCATTTTCTCCCGGCCTGGCAAAAATTAACCACCAACCTGGAAATCCTGTCAATAATAAAACACGGCTTTCCTACACCGACCGCCGCTGTCGCCAGCGCCCCCATGGGACTTCTCGCCCCAAACGCCAGCCTCCCTGTCGCACGAAGTTACGGAGTTGCTACGGAAGAATGCGGTACGACAACTCTCCAACCCAGGCCCGGGCTTCTACAGCTCGATCTTCACCCGCCCAAAGAAATCAGGAGGCCTACGCCTAATTTTCAATATGAAGCCCCTCAACAAGTTCATTCAAAACGAACATTTCAAGATGGAGACACTAGAATCCATCCGCCAATCATTCATGCAGGGCGATTGGACAGTCACCATCAATCTGGAAGACGCCTACCTTCACGTCCCCCTTCATCCAGCAATCACCCGCTACTTTCGCTTCATCTACGACCAGAAAGTCTTCGAATTCTGCTGCCTCCCCTTCGGCCTGAATGCAGCCCCAAGGATCTTCACCCTTGTCCTAAAACCAATCTTGGCGTATCTTCACCAGCACCAAATACAAGCCAGTGCCTATCTCGACGACTGGGCCCTCAACAACCCAGACCCGTCTTAATTGGAACTCAACAAAGACAAAACCATCGACTTGCTACGCAGCTTGGGGTTTGCCGTAAACCTAGCAAAGTCACGACTCCTTCCAGAACAAGTCTTTACGTTCCTCGAAGCATCATTCGACCTACGTTCGGCTTCAATCTCCCTGTCCCCAGAACGCATGGAGGATCTCCTACATCACATCCGGCTCTTCCGCCTCCAACCAAGTTACACCGCCCGGGAACTAAACTCCCTCCTCGGAAAGATGGACGCAATGGCCAACCTAGTCCCTTACGGGCGGTGGATGGTAAGACCATTCCATCACTACCGGATAGACAACCACTCAATCAACCAAAACAATCCGGACAGACAGATCCCGCTCAACATAGACTTCCCCTTCGAATCCCGCCTTTGGTGGTCCGACGTCACAAACCTCTCAAAAACCGTCCCTTTACAGGAACCACCACCCGACCACCGGATCTTCACGGATGCATCAAGCACTGGCTGGGCAGCACACCTAAACAACCAGGAAATCTCCGGCTTGTGGCCTGCCTCCCTCAAAGACCACATCAACGGACTGGAACTACGGGCAATCCTCCTAGCCCTCCGTCACTTCCTCCCCTCATAAAAAACAAGGTCATACAGATCAAGGCGGACAACACAACAGCCCTGGCCTACATCAGGAAAGAAGGCGAAACGAAATCAAGATCGCTCCACAACTTAATGACGGAAATCTTCAATCTGTGCATCCCACACAACATCACCCTCCTACCGCTTCACATCCCAGGCAACAGGAATGTGATTGCAGATTCTCTCTCACGCCTGAAACCACCAGCAGGTAAATGGTGCCTCAAGAAATCCATCTGCGAATCTCTCTTCAACATATGGGACAAAGCAATGCTGGATGTATTCGCCACGAGGCACAATGCTAGACTTCCCCATTACATCAGCCCAATCCCGGATGACTCAGCAGTAGCAGTAGACGCTCTCACGTTCCCATGGCACAACCTGTTCGCCTACCTATTTCCACCATTCAAACTGCTTCCACAAGTACTTCGGAAAATCAAATCAAGCCCGGGTCTTTTCATCCTAATAGCCCCCCCTGGCCGTCGGCAGCCTGGTTCCCGCTCCTCCTAAACCTAACAGTCGACACTCCAAGAAGTCTCCCTCATCTACCACATCTTCTGTCACAACAAAAGGGAACGAAACTACACCCGAACCTCCCACTCCTAAACTTACACGGGTGGCTACTATCATCAAACTCCTCAAAAAGGCTGGCATTCATCAAGAAGAGGCTGAACGCATCGCATCCAAAGCAACCAGAGAATCGACAAACAGCATGTACGACAGCCACTGGTCTAAGTGGATTCATTGGTGTATCGCAAAACGTACAAATCCACTCAGCCCCTCTTTTCCCGAACTCCTAAGCTTCTTCGGTGACCTATTCAACATCGACAAACTCAAAGGCTCCACCATCCTCGTCTATCGGTCTGTATTAAACTCTGTCTTCAAAGCCGCCCGGTCGCACTGCCCTACTGGAAGACCATCGAATTTCTGCCTTACTACGCTCATACGAAAATGATCGACCTACCACTAGACGTTCCGTCACCGACTGGGACCTCTCCATCGTCTTACAATCACTAATGGAGAACCCCTATGAACCCATGCAAGACAGCTCACTCCACCTCATGACCCGCAAAACTGTCTTCCTCGTAACACTAGCTGCAAGTCTAAGATGTTCTGAAATTCAAGCCCTCTCGGCATACTGCATCTTCGGCCCAAATTTCTCATCAGTCACACTCTTCCCAAGAGCGTCCTTCAGAGCAAAAACTCAGAAGCCGTCCGAACCAGCGAAACCCATAACATTCCCTGCTCTTTCAAACCTCACTGGGAACGAACCAGAACGGCTCCTCGGCCCAGTCAGAGCTCTCCGCTTCTACCTAGCCCGCACTCAACACGAAGACATTCGGAGAGGCAGGAATCAACTCTTCCTTCCAAACCGGCGAAACAACAACCGCCATGGTGTCACTCTGGATCAAGAAAACAATCGAAGCAGCTTACGACAAGCACGGATTGAGTAAGAGCATGAGGATAACGGAGCACGAAGTACGAGCTATCGCCACATCTTGGGCCCACCACACCAATCTAAGAAAACCTAGCAGCAGCGTCGTGGCGCCACCAATCCACCTTCACGTCCCACTACCTAAGGGACATGACGAAGGATGAATCCGGACTACACCGGCTGGGACCGATCGTCGCAGCCAGGAACAGTGGTCAAACCCCCTTAAGCACTCAGAACGAAGCAGAAGGCAGACCCATCCAGCTAGAAGCAAGACCCTCAAACAGTCCTTTTCAGGGCCACCAATTCCCACGAAAGAGACCAAATTCCTGTTAGCCCAAATTGTTCTGAATAAAGTGCGAATTTTTCTCTTGCAGATAAAGAATTCATGGGGGAAAGCCTGCGTGCATCCCGGGGCACTCATACAGACGGTGCCCGCCACCAACTTTGACGAGGTCAACTGGTAATGCTAAAATTACCAGGTTAAGATCTTTTGGCAATAAAAAAAAAACATTTTGCCGGCTAAAAATGGTTTCTTTTTGCCTAAAACATACTTAACCTTAACTCCCGCCTTGTCTCGAGTCACCGTCTGACACATTGAGAGTAAAATAAATGCCGATAGCGTGCGCGCTGTCGCTTTTATATGGGAGGACCGCGGTGGGCTATGCAAGCAGGCGTCTGCAAACCGGAAGAAACCTCCAGGGGAACATCACATTCGAGGAATGTAATGCTAAAATTACCAGGTTAAGTATGTTTTAGGCAAAAAGTTCTTTTTAAGTAATATAGTCCACATTACTGTCACTAAATTGCAGGCTTTCTCTCTAGCCTGATATTAACCATCTGCCATACCTTTAAAGGCCTCGAAAAAGGCATAAATAAAATCCAGACTTTTCCAGCTTGCGTACAAATCCTATGTATATTTCAATTGTTGCATAAATTTGCCACGATTTCCCGCCACTAGATCGTGTCAACTCTTCTGAAGGCACGCCTTTCTATTTAAAAGGAAAAACCTCCGCCACTAGATCGTGTCAACTCTTCTGAAGGCACACCTTTCTATTTAAAAGGAAAAACCTATGTAACGTTGGAAGGATGGCAACCACATTTCGGAGTGCAAAATGAGCCAAGAACTATTGGTTGTATCAAGAATTCATAGGATTGGGAGGAGAATATGCAACTATGAAAAGGTCTTGGATTCATTTCTATTAGTTCCATCAGAGTTCTGCCCAAATCGAAAGTAAACTAAATTACGTCCAACTAGATAATTAAATACAAGCTAGTTTCGTTTAAAGCTGAAAACTAAGTAGAAATTCCCACAAAACTTATTCCGAATGGATATACGGCATTCCAGTTTCTTCAAACCAG
>JAHWFP010142104.1:0-11876 GCA_023313725.1 Lithobius niger | reverse complement strand
GTCGTAGTTAACGAATTGGATTTTTTGCATCTTAAATACTTGATGCCGCTCGTGAGCGAGACAATTGCTACGCTACACCGTAAAATAATGACCTCTCTTTCCCTCCTCCATCATAGGCACACCTCGCGCGCAGAACTCTAGCCTGCGGCCTCAATGCTATCGTGCGCACAACACGACATGTGAGCTCACACAGCATTGAAAATCTGTTACGCCGCGCTCAACATTGGCGAGCGTTAGCTCAATACTAATCTGCACACAACAACGTCGCGCTCAACATTGGCGAGCGTTAGGTCAATACTAATCTGCACACAACAACGTTATGCTAGGCTCCCCCTCAGCATTGAAATCTGTTACCGGAGAAAATTTGAAATCTTCAAACACGAATTGCATTGGAACTGTTACAGACTGAAATCTCAAATAGCATTGAATTAGTTACGGAAGAGGTTTGTGCACCGAAGTTTAGCATTGTTTCTGTTAGGAACCGTACTACAAACCTATACTAACCCTCAAAATTAGTACCCTACACTACTTACCTAGGGTATACTAAAGGGTGCATAGGGCATGAATGGTTACAAAAGTTACAAAAAAGATACATAAGGGTACAAAAGGATACGAAAAACGGTTAAAACGAAATGTTATTCAAGGTTTCCAGTTGACTTTTTTAAAATTCATTCATTCATTTTTGAATTCTTTAGTTCTCTTTCAGCTTCGGATCCATAAAAACTTGAAAAGTAATCCTTAATTAATATTTACAACAAGCGTTAATTGACAGTTTAATATTAAAGTAAGTGGAAGGGATGGCCCATAACAACGATCCTAGCTAAAAATGTTGCACCCTTTTATACCCTTTCGTGCCCCTTCGTTCTCTGAAGTACCCTTTCGTCCTCTTTTGTAACTTTCCGTATCTTTATACACTCATGCATACCCTTCTGTACCATTACGTACACTTTTTTAACCTATGTACCCATAGGTATCTTCTTACTCTTTGGTTGGCTTTTGTACTGTTTTGTACCCTTTCTTACTCTTATTTACACTTTTATACCCTTTTGTGTCCTATGCACCCATTTGTACCCATCCGTACCCTTTTGTACCCTAGGTACCCTTTCACACGCCTTTTGTTCCCCTTTTGTGCCCTTATGTACTCTTTTGTTCCCTTTCATACCCTTTCATATCCCCTTTTGTTTCCTTCCGTTCCGTTTTGCACCCTTCTGTACCCTTTGGTAACCTATGTACCCTTATTTATCCTTTTGTGCTCCTGTACCTTTTGCTCCCTTTCGTTTCCCCTTATGTACCCTTATGTAATCCCTTATGTACCCTTTTGTAAATTATGTACCCATTCATACCCTATGCACCCTTTAGCACCCTAGGTACCCTTTCGTACCCTTTTGTTCCCTTTCATTCACTTTTGTACCCTTATGTACTGGTGTGTACGCTTTTGTACCGTATGTACTCTTACTTACTGTAGGTAACCTTTTGTACCGTTAGCTACCCTTTTGCACACCTATCTACCCATTGATTTAATTTAGGGTACCCGCTCCTGCCTATAAACCGGATGTTACTACGCATAGCCTAACTACTCAAATGTTTTGTATATTTAGGGGCCTGTCCGTTTCTACTTAGTCGGACTCGTGTCGATACTTCATTTCAGCTCGTGTCGATACTTCATGTTGGCTCGTGTCGACACTTCATGTTGGCTCGTGTCGATACTTTGTTTTGGTTCGTGTCAATACTTTGTGTTGGCTCGTGTCGATACTTCGTGTCGATACTTCGTGTCGCTGTGTCGGGTATTCCAGGAAGCCTTCAATGAGCATTAATTAATATGCTTGAAACGTCAAATTTAATTATTACTACAGTTTAAATTTCCTTTGCAAATCTGTATTATGTTTCAGTAAAATATTAGTTAGCCTGTCAGTAAATTAAAAAAAAATAATAATTGAAAATCGGTGTTGAAAAAGCGGTTTGAACGAAAATTTCAGAAAACCAGAACGACATTGACCATCTTTTGAACCACAACTTAATCCAAATCAAGACTTCACGCTAAGGTCGAATTTTGTTTTGTTTGCGATGAATTGGAAACTAAGGCCGGTTTTCGTTTACTTTATCAGGAATCTTTCAATCTTGGCATATTATTATTACTAAACACTTCAACTTAATCCAAAATTAACATTTACCTTTTTTTTTCTGAATAGCTGGAGTATCGCATTGTGACATGTACGATAAATTGCACATGCCTGTATAACCGTGTTATGACTTATGTCTTGTAATGTCAGATTTCTTGATACGTCACACAAATTACAGTACAGTGGTACACTGTTATTCATCTACCGTTAGTCTGGTCAAGCCCCATTATTCATTTATTTTAAAATGTGACGATTTGGAGTTTTTGACATAACGCCTTTATCCATATGGCCACTCCACCACTGACAGTGAAGGACTGGCCGTATCGATAAAGAGATGATGTCACTGATCTGAGGTTGTAAGAATTTATCTGAATCTGGATCATGTCACACACGAAACGTAAGTGCATAAAGGTGGCTTACTGTACTATGTTATTTCTAGTGTACGATTTTTGCTGTTTGGCTTGTTTTCTTCTTCCCTTTATATGGATTACACTGTCAAGTGTGGTATAATTTCGTACTATAAAATGTATGCCCTACTGTGAAAGAATTTTAAAAAATGTGTATTCCATCAAATGAAAACTCACTCGCCAATATACTACAGATATAGGAAGGTTTTGATGTTGGATTGAGTTTCGGCTTGGGTGTAAGATTTATTTTCATTATATTGGAGACAAGTTGAAAAATAAGCTAATGACACGAATTCGTTTGGTGCAGGTTGACAGAATCCGACACCTTTTATGTTTATCATGTACGCAGGTTGCATCTCAGTTCAGAGTTGGTGCCGAGGGAGATGAGGAAATATAAAGACACATGAAGTGAACGCATCCCACTCACGGAATGCATTAACGAAATCCACTGACTATTACCAAGAATTGACAGGTGTATAAATTCTTGCTATTACTTATTCTCAAACGGCCTAAGGGCCTCATATGTTAAACCTTTTCGAAACAATGTATTTAGCTGTTCAGCCCCAAAACTTGACGCATACAAAAGCAAGACCTGTATTAAACTGCTTAACGAAAACGCTGTAAAAGATGGAAAAACATCCCTCTCGTAAATAGGGCGGCAATGAGACTGCAACCAAGAATTGGTCATTCCAATTCCCTATGGCACGTTTATAGCCCTAAAGGTCTATTTTGCACTAATTTTTCTTTCAGCAATGAATATCGTACCTTGAATTTGGAAGGGTTCTAGGATGGCGTCTATACGGGACCAAGAAAACTGGAAGTTGTCTTGGACGTCACTGTCGATCCCGTCTTGAAGGGGTGGAAACCAGCCACTATACTCTTGGTTGAAATCACCTAAACAAGTTAATTAACAAAATACAAGTTACAGTACAAAATATTCTAGGGTTCGACTTCCTGCTCGGTCGGGTACCAAGAGGCAGGCAACTACGTTTCCACCCTGTTATCCTATATGTCCACTGACACATACAATTTAATTACAACGAAATCCAATGCTACTGAAATGTTCAAAATCTACAGACTGGGGAATACATCTACAAGCTCATGTAGAATTGCAATACAAAGAGTGCGAGATCCTGACGAGGGTTAAATCAGTTGTATTTGCCTAAAAATAAGCGCCATCTATGGGAGGTTGCAACAACAAAACATTGTCCTTATCCTGTTTCTATATAGGGTTAAATTTTTTCTTAGTCACTGCGAATAAAGAGAAAGAAGGTATTGGTAGGTGGTCTTGAACACACCCGCCTAATCTTCACCAGTAGTAACCATGCAGCTTATTGACCTGCAGGTTTGCACGTTATTGCCCATCTAGTGCATGGCAGTCGATACGAGCTTCCAAAAACAAAACCTGTATACATTGGGCTGCTCTTTGAGAAATATTCGCAGGAAGCTTAGCCGTAGTAGGGTCCAGCAGAGGGGGCAAACTGATCCGGGCCTAACCTGACAGGGGACCTCGCCTCACTGAGGAAAAGTAAAGATACCGTACTTTTTGCCAAGATAATATGTCCGGCGAAAGGGCTCTAAGGAACTATGTACAGTTTTCGCTGAGATAAACCAACGGTAGGGAGTCTCAGTTTAAAATGTTGCCTTGGGCCCACCAGTGATCTTATTACCGTGCTAGTTGGAGGAAGTTAGCCTTTTCATGTTTGGCGTTCAAACATGCCTTACGTTTTTCATTTGCTTGCCGCTAAACACAGAAACCCACATCCAAAACAGAGTTTTTAACATTCCTTCAAGATCCAACAGCCACATTACAGATGCTTGAACAGTTACCCTCTTCCACCTATGAAAGACCGACTTAGGGCATGATGTCACACTATATCCACAACTTTAAATTAATACCACACTAATACCACAACTGTAAATTAATAGAAGAAAGGAAGGACATGGGCAGAAGGGCACGTGACCAATAAGCATATTGGTTATTTGTGCCCACGCTGAAACAAATCTACTGTTAGTTCAGGCCAACAATGCAACACAGGCCCGGATAGCCTGTTGTCTCCTCATGCAATTGAGTTCAGTCAACTAGATTCTTGCTTCTGCAACGATTTATTGCTCTGCAAGGGCAATGGAACAACGATGGCTCAGGTGACGTTCTTGCTTCATGTCTTTTGCTCAACTCTCCCCAAGCACAAGTGGCGCTCGCTTGGAGAGCTGCAGCCAGGTGGAAAGTTGGGGACGATGTCAGGAACAGCGTACCTGACGCATCCTGACACACGGATGACGAGTTTATAAACGTGGCTGGAAAATCATTAGGCACAGACGAACATTAAACTAGACTTGCGTATTAAAATGTTGCTTCCAGTGGCATATTCGACTGAAACTAATTGAAGTTTGATAATGTGCTACGTGACAATTATATAATATTGTATATACTGGACAAAAAAATGATATGAAACTCACCTATTACAACTTTGTAGTCTCCAACTCTGAGAGCTGCAATTTCGAAGAGATCATCGATATTGTGGAGTACCTCGGTTCTAGGGGAAGTAAGGTTTCTGGAAAGGACTTCCCACATATCGATACCATCGATTGCTGGTAGGTTGGATGGTTTGCCACCTAAAAAAAGTGAATATACGTTATTAGAAGGCGAGAAATATAGCACATAGTGGATAAATACATAGTGTACCCAGCAACTAAGATTCTGGAAAGTAAAGGTCAGAGGGATTCCGGCTTAGAAATCTCCCCTTAGACTGGTACTGTCATTTACTAACTCGTGATTGGTTATTACCTGCCACATGATTCAAAGTTGGCAGCCAATCAGAGACGTGCATTAGTTGTGTGGATATTCGTTCTCTGGATTTCAGGAGAGGACTCCAAATAAGAGCGCTGCCTCGAACACCGCCTTCAAAAAGAGTGTGCTTACACTGTAACATAAAATAATAGGCAGCTGCCATTAAATTATTCATGTAGTTCTAGATGGCTACCATTTGTCGAATTTGTGTAATTCAAAATGGGCTGAATTACACCCATTTTAGCGTGCGTTAGTTTACCCATTTTACCCATTTAAAATTTACCCATTTTAAATTTAACTAGGGCCACAACCATCGTAATTTGACCTGCAGGAGTGGAAAATGAGATTATATTTGGGGAGAGAATTGGCAGCTTCTTCGAGGTAGGGGGAGTGGACAGTTGCAACTACATTGTTGATCGCCCCTCCTCTCCTTCCCACCCCCACTCCGTCCCTCCCTTACTTTTTCATTCCCTCCCCGCCTTCCCTCCATCTACCCTCCCTTCCTTCTTCCTCTCCCTACCTTTTCATTTTTGTACTGAATCTTCGATGACTTTTTTTTTTACCTGGATCGTTTCATTTTCAACTACGAGACAACTTTTCGTTGATTGATAATGCATTTGCACGTTTCCCGTGAACCTGAATTGATGGATCGTAAATACTCTTGCATTTTTGTTTGTTTGTACAACTCATTATTCAATGTGAAATCCATGCTAAATCAAACAATAACACGCTAAATCCCAGAGGTGCCTCGTGCTCTTGTCGATTGTGGCATGTCAAAGATCCTGGGTTTTCCGCTTGGATTTCTCCTGCTAAATTGTCCCTCTCATCGACGTAGGACATATAACCCTGTTTGGTTTCGTGCTCCCTTAAGAATACAAATAACCAACACGCTATCACAATTAACGCACACCAAAACGATTACTAACATTTAGTTTCTAACAATTTTCGACTGATTTTCCTTAGTTTCCGGCCCAAAATATACCCAATTTTCTATATGAAAAAAAAAAAGACACTCTCCGAGTTGTACTTGGTCAGCACAAAAAATTTCATCAAATTTGGTTCAGGAGTTAAGGAGCTACGCTCACTCCAAAATGTGAAACTCAGACACAAGACGTATTAACACTTGCAACTCCTGAACTACTTGAACAGCTAACCCGATTTTCATGAAATCTGGTGCATGGAAATTTTAGCAAAATTTATCGGCGAACTCCTATTTTTTTTTATTTCAGTTGTGGTGTTATGATATTATATTTGCATAAATTAATATTCACATAAATTATAATATGATTATACAGAGCTGCATATATTCATGCAGATATTCAAAGTTAATGTAAATAATCAAGTCAGTGCATTAAAGACACAATATTTATTTAAGGATATAAAATAGTAAAAGCAAGGAATGATATAAGCAAGTCCAGACAAGCTAAAACTCACAGAGGTGCGTCATCGGACCAGGTGTAAGATTGAGGCCAGCAGAAAGCTATCAACGTCGGGGTCCTTTAGATAATTATACGGAAGGGAAAAAGTGAGTGACATATCAGAGCAAACAATCTTGCGGGTGGATCCTGGTTTTGACAGGTGATCCACTCCCACTATAATTATCTGGAGTAAAAGCAATTACTGGCGGCATACCTGCCATCGCAAAAGGGGGACCGAGTCTATATAAGCAAAGCCGAGAAAACAATAGAGGTCAGTTATCACCCATTGTAAGTTGCATCAGGTCGTCTCCTCCTAGTTGGCACGCGACGGGAAAGGGTTAAGGATTTAGCCGAGACTGATACGCCAAGCTGCCGATGGATTACAGCTAAGTACTTGTATCGAGTTATGATATACAATCATTGATGTATTGTAGTATATTAACGGGAATCATAATAGAGTAGGGATAAGCAATAGCTTATCATTTGTTGACAGTAGTCGAGGGTTTAATTGTTGTTATTGGATTTATGAATAGTAGTGTTGACTTCAATCTTGACTACCGTAAATGCATAAGCAATCTATTAAAGGCGTATCTAACTAAGTAAGAGCCATTTCAGATTAGATTGCTGTATGCCAGTAGCCGAATTAAATGAACAAGTAATCTATTTGGTGTCTATGAGTCTTTATTTTACAGTGTATATGTATGTCCATTTAGTATAAGCCATTCTGACATAATATGGGTTTTACACAGAAATAAACCTATAACAGTGGTGTCAGAAGTGGGATTCGAACCCACGCCCACATTCGTGGACCACGAATCAAATGCTTGTATGCAGTAGTTCAGTACTTACGTATAATTTTCAAACTTGGAAACAATAAAATGGTACGTTATAATGTAATTAACCAGAAAAATACATTAAAAAATTGCACGTTTATTAGGAACGATGCCTGACAGCTGCCATGCTTTTAGTTTTCGGTTACACTGTCCATGTTTTCTTTAGTTTATTTCGCCGTTTTTTTCAAGTACCTGCTTTCTTTTGGAATTTTTGTTAAACTCTCATATCATCAAAATCAGTTGTTTGGTTGACACTGTCCGTGTGACGCTACAGTAGGGGAGTGCGAGTAGAATAATTTTAATTCAAGTTTGCAACAGAAAATCGAGTATTTGGTTAACACTTATTTTGCAAGTGTCTTTTTTATTTGTTAGTGTAAAAACAACTAAGATGCTGCTTAACGAACTGTGCGGTCAATGTCAACAACAAGGGTTTTCCAGTTTTTAGGATATAACTTTAAAATCGTTTGAGCTAGTGGTTTTTAATTTCCACCACCGGAAAGTCTCATCGAGATGACGAATTTGGTATATTTGAACGTCAAAATCGTTTAAAAATTGGCGAAGTTATCACATTTTTACCAGATTCAAGTTTGGTTGGGATAAGTTGAGTCGAGTTTGAGCAGATAAGAAACTCAACTCGAACTCGAAACTTTCGAGCCTCGTACACCCCCACGCTACTACCGACAGTTGGATAGACGATATAGTATCTTGAAAACAATGACTTTCATACCATCAAAATTAGTTATTCAGTTGACACTGTCCGTGTGATGCTAAAGACAGTTGAATGGAGGAAACAGTATCTTGAAAATAAGGACTCTCATATCATCAAAATCAGTTATTCGGTTACACTGTCCATGTGATGCTACAGGCATTTGGATGGACGACATAGTTTCTTGAAAATAATGACTGTCATATCATCAGAATCAGTTGTTGGTTGACACTGTCCATGTGATGCTACAGACAGTTTAATAGACAATATAGTATCTTGGAAATAACGACTCTCGTATCATCGAACTCAGTGCTCCGTTGACACTGTTCATGTGACGCTACAGTTAGATGTGCGATATAGTATCTTGAAAACGATGGCTTCCCAATTGCGGTCAGCAAATAAAACATATTTCCATGCTCATAATATTTTGTTTTTGTTTATTTATTCATCATACTGCAGAATTACTCTGTTATTAAATGTACATTTTTATAGGCATGTTTGTTATGAAAGCTTGTAGAATACATAGGACCACTAGATGTCTGGGCCCGTATCAGATGCATTGCGTACGTAGCATACCTGTACGTTATTCCTCTATATAAACGCTCGTTCACTGTTTCACTATGCTCACCTCCCCAGCTTTCGCTTGATGTAGAGATAAACTATTGTGCACTGTGTTGCAAAGTGAGAATAGGCAATGTTCAAACTGGTTTTTTTTTACCTTCTGTAGAGCAACAAACTTGCATATGAACACACACAAAATAAATACTTACTCCTCTGAGAGGCCAATTTGATGCTGCGTTGCCATCGTAACCATTCACTGGACCCCCATTGTCAGTGGAAAATACGATGACGCTGTTTCCCAACATGGAATTGTCGTGCAGCGCTTTCACAACAGCACCTACCGAATCGTCTAGTCCTGCTACCATTCCTGCAAAGAAAACACTTAAAATTGTCCATGGGACAGGTCATTTGGGAAAAGTGCTGTCAAATTTTGATGGCATTGAGCCACACAATTGGAAAGTAAACATTTGTTTAAAAGGCACTGACCAATCTGTATTTATCAATTCGTATTTTTATTTTTCTTGTGAATGCAGTAAAAAAGTTGCCATACAGAAACTAGAAAAAATAGCTGAGCTCTGGTGTCTCTTTATTCTGTCTATCAGTGCGTTATACCAGTAGTCTTGCAGGAGTCGCAGCCTGCATCCCTGCTACATTCACCCGCTATTCACTCACTGTCTATATTGTTATCTTGAATGGGTCAGTGACATATCATTACTGATGTACGTTTGAACCACATGCCCCAATAACCCCCAGGACTTCAACCACCTAACTCACTGTGTCCTGCTGTATGATTCAATATTATTGTTTTTTTTTAAATGGCATGAAAAAAATGAAAAGGTTTGACTTGAAGACTTCAACTGTGATGCGAAATCTCGCATGATCTACACCGTTGATATATGCAACAGGGTGATCCGTCATAACGCGAAAACCATAGTCAACTTTCGAAGGCGCCTCTAGTGTCGTTGGTGGTTTGGTTAAAAGGAAAGCAGTGATTTTTAACTTGAACTGTAAATTAACCAGTCTTATTGTTACCAATTCACCGTCCTTTTTTTTTGTAAAATATTTGTACAGTGCTTACCAGCAAATATTCAGCGTCGGTAGTATTTAATGTAAGGAAAGCGATTTATATTTACTAGCACATGTTCATAGGTAGTTTTTAATGTGAGGAAAACTATGTATACTTACCAGCAAATTTTCAGTGTCGGTAGTCTTTAATGTTAGAAAAACAATCTATACTAGCCAGCAAATGTTCGGCATTTGTAGTCTTTAATGTGAGGAAAACGATCTATACTTACCAGCAAATGTTCAGCGTCGGTAGTCTTTAATGTGAGGAAAACTATCTATACTTACCAGCAAATGTTCGGCGTCGGTAGTCTTTAATGTGAGGAAAATGATCTATACTTACCAGCAAATGTTCGGCGTCGATAGTCTTTAATGTGAGGAAAGCGATCTATGTACTTAAGAGGAGCTTGGAGAGGACTGTAGCCATTTCCAGCATGAGTAGCGAGATGGGCGAGGTATAGAAACATAGGCTGTTAAATAAATTCAGAATCTTTAGATAACAAAACAAGGAACAAATAAACAATAATGAAAACAATAACGCTGGAAGAAATAAACAAAATTACTGGTACGGCATTTTGAAATAAATCTTCAAGTGAATAGACTTTCAAATTTTAGACGGGAAAATCCATAAACGCTTTGTAAACCTCCAATTAGGAAACCTGTCCCACCTGGCATATCTTTGTGGTGAGATAGTTTCTAAAGTGACTTAAGTAAAAATAGTATCACTACATACTGTCTTGATTTCAACGGGCAAATCCATAAACACTTTGAAAACTTCAGTAAGGAAACTTGTCTCACCTGGCATACCTTTATGGTGAGATACTGTAGGTTCTAAAGAGACGTAGGAAAAAATAGTATCACTACATACTGGCTTGATTTCAAGATTTCGAACACTTTGAAAACCTCCAGTTAGGAAGCCTGTCTCACCTGGCATATCTTCATGGTGAGATACTGTAGGTTCTAAAGTTGCGGAAGTAAAAATATTATCACTACATACTGGCTTGATTTCGACGGGCAAATTCATAACACTTTGAAAACCTCCAATTAGAAAACCAGTCTCGCCGGGCTTACCTTTATAAGTGAATAAGTTAGTTCATTACACTCCAAAGCATTTCATGAGACACCTTGGCAATGAAATTACTAGAGTGGAAATCTGTGTTGCAGAGTAAACTCGTGTGCAACACAGAACCATCAAGGAAAAAAAAAAGATATAAATAGGTGGCAACAATTAATGGTTAGGTAGCTGGCTTGATAATCAAATCATACTGGCTTGATTTCAAGATTTCAACGGGAAAATCCATAAACACTTTGAAATCCACCAAATTTCACCTGGCATATCTTTATGTTGTGATAGGATTCCAAGGTAACCGGTAAATAAAAATAGGATCACAACACACTGGCTTTCTTGAAATGTTTGCAGAATTTCAAAATTTCGACAGAAAAATCCAATAATGATTTGTAAACCTTCAGTCTGAAAACCTGTTTCACCAGGCATATCTTTATGGTGAGATGTGGTTCCAAAATGATGGCTAAGAGAAAATTCTGTCACCACATACTTCTTTCAAACCATCAAAACTAGTTCAAACCTACGATCGATGCCTAAACCGCAGTAGATTATTCTATATTAGGTTTTTAACCAAATATTGAGGAATGTTTAAACATCCAGCAGTATGACCTTTGCAACTAGTGTTTCACATGAGAAGAGAAAGCCTTCTCTCAGTCTGGTAAGTCTCAGTCTCAACAACGTAGTTTTGCGGACACCGTGTTCGAAAGTAGTCACATTTAAAAGGAAAATAAAGAATAAATAGCCAACATTTTTTTAAAAAACACTAGCTAGATTAGGTCTGGAGGATTTGTAAATTGTAATTCATGCATGCACTTTTAATTCAGAAGGAAAGATCTTGACCTCCCCCCCCCCCCCAACGTTCTAGACCAAAGGAAACCTCAAACATTCAGTTTCGTCTCGTCTCGATCAAGA